>ML297770.1:597-59550 GCA_005239495.1 Nicotiana undulata
TAATTCTAGGCAACTATATATGACTATACAACTATTACATACACATGCATAATGAGAAAAATAAAAAACTAGTGCATTGCATATTAATATAATAATATATTTCAAGATATTGTATTATAATTCTATTAAATAAAATAAACACATAAAGAAAAAATTAAAATGATTACATAATACATATGCATAAAGGAAAATTTAAAATATTCAAGATATTGTACTATTCCACTATTAATAAAGAAAAATCAAATAGTGTACCAATTAAATATAGCTAATACAACCAAAAAAGGTTCCACCTAACATATGATACCAGTATAGTATATAGATATACCAACATGGTATACATTTGTACGCAAAAGTTTAAAAAAATTTAATTCAATTATTAAACTGAAATAATATCAGTTGTCACTTAATTTAATTAACTCATTTTGAAGAATCATAAATTTGAAATTTTGGAAAAAGACATAAAAGAAATCTGTACAAAATTAATTCCAACAAAAAACACGAAGTGCAAAATACGAGCAAGCATGAGATTTTGACAGAAAAGTGATGAGATTACATAAAAAATAATAGGGTCAATTGAATTTCACAGTCTATTAAAAGAGAAAGCTTTGGGATTTTTCCTTTCAAAGGGGAAATGGAATATTTTTCACTAGATTAAGTTAGCGTTGAGAAACAAATCAAAAGGCAGAAGGGAATAGGTAAGCTGGGTAAAATGTTTTGGCCGAGTAGGTATTTTTTGTAACAAACTTTCATATGGGTAATTACGGGTAATTATTTTGGGTTGTATGGGCATTTAATATAATTTTCCCTATTTTTTATGACCCATTTAGTAGCCCAAATACAACCCATGAAACTCACCCAAAACAAAGGGATCTGAACCCAACTTATCTAGAAATTTACTTAGTTGCCCCAATTTTACAATTTTTTTATATTTTTGTTTTTTTTTCTTTTTTTCTGCACCTCCCACTCACCCACCATACCTTCTAACCCCACCCCCACCCCACAGCGCGCAAATCCCCTCAATTTTTTTTTTTACTTTTTTTTGTATTTTTAATTTTATATTTTTTTTGTTTTTCTGCACCNGCCCAAATTCAGCCCAACCCGCCCATTTGCCACCCCTAGTTGTCCATTCAAATTATTCCTTCCTCTTTTAAGGACCCCTTTAACTTCTGAATTTATCTCGTTTTACCCCAAATTTGACCTAATTCGCTTGTCTTATTGCATTTTAATCCTTTCTACACTATTCTAGTACTTTCTCATCAAATAAAAGAAAGATTCTCAAAATGATTCTCCAATTAATCCCTGCAAGTTCATGTTAATAACCTTTCTTTTACTATTTTCCTTTTACCTCAAAACTTACTATCTTCTAGCCAAAATTACTGCCTCTTTCTCTTAACAGAATCAACCAAAAACTTAACTATGCCTAAAAAATAACCAATAAGCTAACAAACACAAACGACCATAAAATACCAAATAACTAGACATGTTAGTTAAACAAATATGCAATTTAAAAGAATAAAAGACTATCTAAACTTCAGATTCAATAAACAACTACTTAGAAAATTTAAAATAATTTTACTAATGATTAATCACTAACCTAATCATGCTGACATTCAGATAGGTAATTACTAACTAAATGCAAAATCTAAGAAGTAATTAAATTGATTCATGAGCTAAACTAATTTGGTCGACACAGAGCTAAACAAACACAAACCTTTTTTGTCTATAATGCCGATTAACCAACTGTTCTTCAATCAACGAAACAAAACAAATGTGATAGAATGAGATGCTGGTATACCTATTGATTCACCAATCGAAAAAGCCATAAGGGTTTCACAGAATCTGACCTCTCAACAATAATTTTGATTGAATCCGATGTCTTCCAGATGAGTCGAAATCAACATCAATCAATTGTTCTCAAAACAATGTAACTTTCAGACCGAATCGAATCTTGAAACCTTGAAAAAGGTGAAAAGAGGAACTAGGGTTTTTTGGAGATTCTAAGATCTAAAATTCATGGAGTTCTAGGTAGAATTGAGGGATGAGGTTAGGATGTTTGGAAAGAGGAGAAGGCAGGGATTATAGGGTATGAGTTTGGGTGGATTTCGTGTTGTGCCACCGCCATGGGCGATTTTCAGCGACAGTAAAAGATTAGAGTAAGAGGGAAAGGGGTTTGAGAGTTCTGGGAGATGAGTTTGGGGCATGGATTCCCTTCAGACAGTTTTAAAGGGAGGAAGTAATTAGTTGTGAGTCGTTAGATTGATTTTGAGGAATTTCCGTGAACGATGAGGGTTAAACGGGGTCGTTTGGGCATTAAAAGGGAGTATGGATGGATATAAGGACTGGACTGGGGCGAGAAGGCAATTGGGACAACAATAATGGCCAAACATAAAACTGAAGACCCAACATTGGTGTAACGACCCGACCGGTCTTTTCGAACTCTAGCGCGTCGTACGACAGTTTAAGGACTTGGGTAGCTTCACTTAGGTATTATGACTTGTACATGTGGTCGAAATTGAATTTCGGGAAGTACGATGTTGATTTGGAAAGAAAACTCTCTTTCGAAAGCTTTAAGTTGGAACAGTTGACTAAGGTTTGACTTTTGAATAAACGACCTCGGAATCGGGATTTGAAAGTTTCAATAGGTTCGTATGATGATTTCGGACTTAGGCATATGTTCTGATCGGGTTATGGGTGACCAGGGAGCATTTCGATGCTTATTAAGGAAAGTTAGCATTTTGGAAGAATTTCATAAGTTTGGGATGAAGTGTATTTTAATGTTATCGATGTTCGTTTGGGATTTCGAGAGTGGGAATAGCTCCGTATGGTAATTCTGGTCTTAGGAGCGTGTTCGGATGTAGATTTGGAGGTTCATAGGTCATTTCGGGATCGTTTGGTGAAAGCTGGAAGTTGAAGGTTTTTGGAAGTTAGACCGGGAGTAGACTTTTTGATATCGGGGTCAGATTCCTATTCCATAAGTGGGAGTAGGTCCGTAAGGTCAATTATGACTTGTGTGCAAAATTTGAGGTCAATCGGAATTGATTTGATAGGTTACGACATCGAATGTAGAAGTTGGAATTTCTTAGTTTCATTAGGCTTGGATTGGGAGTGTGATTCGTGTTTTTAGCGTTGTTTGATGTAATTTGAGGCCTTTACTAAGTCCGTGTTATGTTTTGAGACTTGTTGGTATGTTCGGACGGGGTTCCGAGGGCTCGGGTGCATATCAGGGTGGTTTTGGACCATTTCTAGGCCATTTTTAGCTGCTGGTTTTTGGCTACAGCAGTGTGCTATGTGATCGCGGGGAGTTGTCCGGGATCGCAATGAGTAAAATGGGAGAAATTAGCCAATTATACTCGATCGCGTAGAGGAAACTTTCTGCTGCATTGACCCGACTTTGAAAGCTTATATCTCGCAATCTATAAGGAATTTAGAGATAATCTAAAAATGAAAATTGTATCCCTTTGTGTATAGTTTTCATAATATTAAACCATTTGGAGTTTCGTTCAAAAAGCTATGATTGGTACACTACAGGCTGTCCGGGAAGATGTTTGGAAATCGCGAAGTAGAAATTTGTGTTGCACATGGCTGACTTTGGTAGCTTATATCTCGAAATATATAAGGAATTGGTAGATGACCAAAACATTAAAATTGTAGATATTGGTGTCTAGTTTTCATAAAGTTAAACAATTGGTTATTCGGAGTTTTGTACAAAATGTTATGACCGTTATACTAGAGGCTGTCCGAAAGAGTTGGAGAAGGATGTTGGAAAAATTTGTTCTTCGCGATTGCGGGAGATTGGTCGCGATTGCATAGAGTAAAAAAATGCTGGAATTTTTTTTTGCTTCGCAATCGCAGGAGTTTGGACGCGATCGCATAAGGTAAATGATTGGGCAACAAATTTAAGTTCTGAAAATGGGACTTCATCCCGTTTTCAATTTTTAACGATTTGGAGCTCGGAAAAAGGGAGATTTTTGAGAGATTTTCAAGGAAAGATATTGGAGTAAGTGTTCCTTATCCTAAATTGATTATATTTCATGATTCCATAATTAATTACATCATGAATCCGTGGATTAATGGAAGAAAAATCAGATTTTATAAAATCTTCCAAAAATATAAAATGAAGATTTGAAAGGCAATCTGATGTCGGAATTTGATATTTTTTGTATGGTTGGACTCGCCTTGGAATGAGTTGTCGTATTTTGCGAGTTTTGTCGGGTTCCGATATATGGGACCCACTTCCAACTTTTCGAGCGGAGTTGAGAATTTTTACAAATTGTTGAATTTCAAGCATTGGAGTATAATTTTGATTAATTTGCATGTTGTTTGACTAGTTTCGGATTGAACGGCATCAAGTTGGGGCTTTAGAGCGAAATTGTGACAAGATAGTGGGCTTTAAGACGAGGTAAGTCTCTTTTCTAACCTTGCAAGAGGGAATTAACCCCATAGATGTGCCTCTATTTGTTAGGGCTATGAATGCACTAGGTGACGAGATCCCGTACGTAGCTACTAATTATGCTTATGTCAGGGTAGTCTAGGACCCAAATCATGTTGTACTTGCGATGTTTGCACCCTACTTGTTAATTTAATTGCTTAACTCATATTGCAACTTGATAAAGGAATTGTAAAAGGTTAAACTTCATTTACTTGAGTTTTGGATGGGTCACTTGACCGTTAATGAGAATTGGTATTTCTTTGGATATTAGCTTCTTAATCTTGAATTGGTTGTTTTAATGTATTTTTCTCTTCTTGTGGAGAGGACCGAACGCCTCGGTAGCAGATAGATGCATCTATGGTTCGTGCCATTCGACCCTCAGCAGTACATAGTTTATATATTTGTATGTGTATGACCTCGACATAATTTGTGCATAATAATTTTTGGAGTCCAATTATAATTGATATTGTTTCATTGGCTTGAGAGATAAAATTTGTTAAATAATGGAAATAAATTTTGGATTTACTTGTTAGGGAAATAATTGTTTATTTATTTCTTGTTATTGAGGTTTCAGCTGTATGTATATAATTCATGCTTAATTATAATATCAGTACTTTATTGTTAGCCCATAATAAGTGTCAAAACCGACCTCTCGTCACTACTTTTTTGAAGTTATACTAGATACTTACTGGGTACACATTGATTTACGTACTCATGCTACACTTGCAACAAAATTTGTGCAGGTACATATGTGTCTAGTGGTCTTGTGGGCGCAGAGGCGCGACTATTGCAGGGACTTAGGTGAGTTGCATCTCATGTTACGAGTCCGCTATACACAGAGACTCCATCAAAGTTATTTACATTTTTCCTGTCTAATTTGTATTTTAGACAGGTGTTGTATGTTAACATATTTTCTAGTTGATGCTCATGCACTTGTGACACCAGGTTTTGGGGGTGCTTACGGGTTGTTCATCGTTGTAGTTTGTGAAAAATATTATCATTTGTCCTGCAAATTATATTCATACTATTTAATTGATAGAAATTATAATTTCAAAGGAATAAAAAATGAGTAATTAAGTGGATCAAACATAGTTGGCTTGCCTGACGGCGACATTAGGCACCATCACGACCTATAGTGGATTTTGGACCGTGACAATTGGCCTCTTCTCTTTGTTTTAATTCAAACTTCTTAAATAATCACCTAACTCTAATTAAAACTAATTTCCAAATTTAAACTAGATATATATTCCACCTAATGATTTACTAATTAACCAAAATAAACTAATTATTCATACATAAGAAAACAAAAAATGAAACAACTAATGCGCGATTGATTCTTTTTCTTCTTTTTTTCTTCCGTGTTTTAATGATGCAATTACAGGTAACTAAATCCTAAATATTGCAATTAAAGACCTAAATGCTATGAAAAAAATAAAAATATATTATATATTTTTTTATGATTTTCATGATTTTAAGATATAAAATATGCACAAAATGCAGATAAATGCAAACAAACAATTAAAGAGAAATTCCTAGACATTATATTAAATAAA
Source organism: Nicotiana undulata (assembly GCA_005239495.1). Taxonomy (NCBI): domain Eukaryota; kingdom Viridiplantae; phylum Streptophyta; class Magnoliopsida; order Solanales; family Solanaceae; genus Nicotiana; species Nicotiana undulata. Next base: position 6,580 of record ML297770.1, read on the forward strand.
AAACAACTAGAAATTTATTATATTGTTTTTATTTTGTGGGAGTATTTGCGTAGGGCAAAAATTACGTGCTCACACCCTTTAATGCCTTGTGCTTCGGAACACTTCTTTTTGATTCGGATTTCATCATGGTAGACCAAACTTCCTACATTCCTGCAATTTGTATAATTTCAATAGTTTCGAGAACATAAATTAATACTTTTAGACTAAAACCAAAGCAAAAAGGTGCTGATAATAGGCTAAATTCACGTAGTAAGTGTAGGTTTATACTCCAACTTAATGATGTTTCACTATCTTAGGAATGTGAAATGATGTTAGAATAGCTCTAATTATTGATTTTACGTTTCGCAGGAGAAAAATGCGCTATTAAGGACCTAGGACGGTGTTTGGAGCAAGAATTGAAGGAGAAAAGCCCCTGGGAGTAGTTAACGTATGAAAAGGATGAAGAAAATCGCTGGGACAGATTAAAAGTCCACTAGCGCGGCCTTAGCGCGACCGCGCTAGTCCAGGAGTCAGGGACAAAACGAAAAGCCAGTAGCGCGCTCATTAGCGCGACCGCGCTACCCAGTGATCCCCTAGGCAGAAAAAACCCCTTTAGTGCGCCCACTAGTGCGAGGACTAGCACGACCGCGCTAGTCCCAGTCGTGCACGTTATTTCTCAGGGGTACAATTGGAAGTTTAGGGCAATTTCACTTAACCTATATAGGTTCAACTTGCCCAAAGAAGTAGATTATCAAGGTTTAGAGGGTTGTTCAAGGATAGCAAGGACAAGAGGCATGGAGGGCAATTGGGCATCAAGTCTCATCTCCCTTACTTGTGATTTTACCATTGTCAATGAATTCTTTTGTTATTTTCAGTGCAATTATGAGTAGCTAACTTCTTTAGTCTAAGATTTTGGTGGAACCCGTTGAGGATGAACTTATTGTTATATTAATATAGTTTGCTTGGTTTTCATCTCTATTTTTTCAACTACGTTATTGTTGTAGTTGATTGAAGGGCCCTCAATTAGCTGTGCCTATTTAGTGTGTATCTTCTAGAGAGAGAGAGAGTGCATATTTAGGTAATTGTTGAACAACATCACTCCCAAAGTATAGGAGATATCCATAACCGAGGGTTTAAAGGTTGGGTTAGAGATAACGATACCTTGGGTGCAATATAAAGTGAACTGTAATAAATGTCAGCTAGCGTAGCTCGAGAGAGTGCGTCTAGTAAATTATCGTAATTGCTCCAGAGAGAATTACAGTACCATAAGTGTTCATGATTGATAGAGATAATTAGGCCAAACTATATGAAATATACCAGAAGGGATTCCATCAACGGGGGAAACCATAACCTTAGATCCTTATCGTATTTGTTTACACCTCAATATTAGTTATCTTTTAGCTTACTTAATTTCATTCAGTTGTAGTTAGTAAAAATACCGGAAATTGATTACTGAGAATCGAGTGAGTCTAACAACAATAATTGATAGGTTAATTCCCTGTGAGATTCGACTATGGGCAAAATACTCAGATTATATTTACAACGCCCGCTTAGTCTTTTTATAAGACATAGTTGAGCGTGATCAAATTTTGGCGCCTTTGACGGGGAATTAACGATGTTATCAATTATAGTTGGAAGAAAATACAAAAATTCTTAAGTGTAGTCAATTTTCTTCAATTTCATTCAAATATTGAAATTTTAACGTTTGCTGACTTGGTTGTACAGGTGCATGCCTAGAAACTCATTGAGAACTGGTGAAGTATTTGAAGCCTTACCAGACCCCGAGAAAGTTTTCAAGGCCTTGAACAGGGCCAACCGGAAAAGAAAACAACTACCATCAATTGAACAAATTGAAACTAACATGGCAGATCTCAATGATAGGAACAACAACAATGGGGAAGACGTGGTTGATCCAGCTGCGCAGGGTGTGGCGCCTATTGTACCAGAGGCGCCTTTATATGACTGGGCACAACCCACGTCGGAGAATTTGGCCACTGCAATAGAAGTCCCTTAGATACAGGTTGAGTCCTTTCAGATCACAAATAATATGATGCACTTGTTGCATAATAAGGGACTATTTTCGGGGTCATACATTGAGGATCCCCAACAACATCTGAAGAATTTCCTGTCGATTTGCAAAACTCATAGAAAATCAAACGTCACTCCGGAAGCAATAAGACTGTTGTTGTTTCCTTTCTCAGTGACAGGAGTCGCCCAGACTTGGCTCAACTCGCTCCCCACCAATTCCATTGCTACATGGGAAGAGTTAGTTAAGCAGTTCCTGAACAAGTTCCATCCATCAAACAAAACGGCTCAACAAATTAATGAAATCTTGAGCTTCAGACAGAAGCCTACAGAGTCACTGCAAGAAACATGGGAACGGTTTAAAGGAATGTTAGTTATCTGCCCGCACCACGGTATTCTAGAGCAAATGTTGGGGCAGCGATTTTATATGGGTTTGGCAGACAGTGTTAAGGCAAATGTTGATGCTTTAGCTGGTGGAGCATTCCTGAGCAAAACATGGAGAGAGAGCCAGAGCTTTCTTGATAAAATGGCACAAAATTCGGGGTGGACAACCAGAAATGCACCCATCACCCCAGTGTTCACTCAGTGCCCTTAGATCCCTCCAACAATCTTGCTGAAAACATGGCCACGTTGATGACATAGATGAGCATACTCACTAAAAAGGTGGAGGAGTCAGGGCATAAGCAGCAGGTACATATTGTGGACACTACAAATGGGGGCTTATGCACATCTTGAATTAGTCAACCACTTGGTAATCAGTGGAATGCTGAATGTGATCATACTCGTTAGCCTGAAAATATGAACTATGTGTCAAATTATGGAGGCCAGAGACAGGGTGGACAGAACTAGGGCCAGCAAAATCAGCCGTACATGCCACCTCAGCCACAATACAACAATGGAAATATGGGAGCCATGCGACCTCACGGGAATATGGTGCCTTACCAAAGGCCACAAGGGTATAATAATAAGAATCAACAACAAGCGTATCACCCCCCTCAGCAACAACATGGTGGGAGACAAGAAGATGGGTTCTCCAGGCTTGAGTCAATGATGAAACAAGTGATTGGGTCAACTGCAAAAATAAGTGAGAGAGTAGATGCACATGAGTCAGCTATTAAAAATATTGAAGTGCAAATGGGCCAAATCTTAATGTCTTTGAATAATCGTTCTCTTGGGACATTGCATGCAGACACTCAGGTAAATCCTAAGGATCAGGGTCCAAAGCAGCTGATGGCAGTGAGTCTACGCAATGGCAGGGACTTAGACTTGGAGCAAGCTAGATCTCGAGAAAGCAGACAGGCTGAGATAATGGTACCAGTACCTATTGAAAAAGATTAATAAACAAACCTGACCAAGGTGACAGTGCAGCCTGCTGAAGGAGAACCCAACATGCAGAATGAGGCTGAAAACGAAGTAGAGATAGCCCAGGAGCCGGTAGTTGAGGTGGTGGCTGAGAAAGAAAAATCCCAAATTACTGGGAAAAAGAGACCGCCAGCACCATTCCCTCAGAGGCTGGTCAAGTACCAGAAAGATGAACAGTATAAAAAGTTCTTGGATATGTTAAAACAGATACAGGTAAACATTCCTTTGCTTGTGCTCTGAAGGAGATGCCTTGCTATGCGAAAATGATGAAGGAATTGATGTCCCGAAAATTCGATTTCCATGACTTGGCCACTGTGACTCTTACTCAGACCTGCAGTGCTGTAATGACACAACAAATTGTAGAGAAGCTGTCTGATCCAGGGAGTTTCACAATTCCCTGCACCATTGGCAAATTTTCTTTTGCCAAGACACTTTGTGATTTGGGGGGCCAACATTAATCTTATGCCCCTAGCCATTTACAAGAGATTGGGGATTAGTAGAGCCATACTGACTTCCATGTTATTGCAGCTGGCAGACAGAACGGTAAAAAGACCGTCAGGCATTCTGGATGATGTATTGGTGCAGGTGGGGAAGTTTGTGTTCTATGCTAATTTTGTTATACTAGATTGCAGAGTGGATGAGGAGATTCCCATAATTTTGGGTAGTCCATTTTTGGCCACAGGAAGAGACCTCATTGACTTTGAAACCGGGGAGCTCAAGATGAGGCTAAACGATGAAGAAATCATATTCAATGTGCAGAAATCCATGATGCGACCGAGTGAATTCGCCAATTGTTCTCTTATTGATGCTGTGGATGTGATAGTGGAGGAAGATGATGCGTCCTTAACTATTGAGGACCCCCTTGCTGCATGTTTGATGAATTTGGGTTAGGTAAATGGGGAAGAATTGGCAGAATGGGTGTTAGCACTTGAAGGAAAAGGGGTCTGGACGAGGTCACTCGAATTTGAGCCATTACACTTAGAAAAGAGAGAGACTCCGCCAGCCAAGCCATCTGTTGAAGAGCCACCCAAGCTGGAGTTGAAGCCACTGCCAGTCCATCTCAGGTACGCGTTTCTTGGACCTAATTCTACTTTACCTGTTATTATCTCATCCAGTTTGCTAGATGTGCAGGCAAAACAGCTCTTATAGGTACTCACTGAGTGCAAGACTGCCATTGGGTGGACCATGGAAGACATAAAGGGATCAGCCCAGCATACTGTATGCACAAAATTCTCCTGGAAGATGGGCACAAACTTTCCAGGGAACACCAAAGGAGACTAAACCCAAACATGAAGGAAGTGGTGAAGAAAGAAATTATCAAGTGGTTAGATGCGAGAATCATTTTCCCCATCTCTGACAGCAACTAGGTTAGCCCAGTGCAATGTGTTCCAAAAAAAGGTGGCATGACGGTTGTGAAGAATGACAATAATGAGCTGATATCGACAAGAACCGTCACTGGCTGGAGAATTTGCATGGATTACAGAAAGTTAAATCTTGCCACCCGGAAAGATCACTTCCCACTTCCCTTCATCGATCAAATGCTCGACAGACTGGCAGGGAGGTCTCACTTTTGTTTCCTAGATGAGTACTCGGGGTACAACCAAATTTCCTTTGCCCCAGAAGACAGGGAAAAGACCTCCTTCACATGTCCCTATGGGATATTTGCCTTCAGAAGGATGCCCTTTGGCTTATGCAATACACCTGCCATATTTCAAAGGTGCATGATGGCCATATTCACCGACATGATCGAGGATATCATGGAGGTGTTCATGGATGATTTCTCAGTGGTGGGAAATTCATTCGACGAGTGCCTAGAAAATCTGACCAGAGTGCTGAAGTGGTGTATTGAGACGAACCTTGTGCTTAATTGGGAGAAGTGCCATTTCATGTACAAGAGGGGATCGTCTTGGGGCACTTGGTGTCGAGCAAAGGAATTGAGGTGGATCGTGCCAAAGTATATGTGATTGCAAAGCTTCCACCTCCCACACCAGTTAAAGCTATAAGGAGCTTCCTTGGGCATGCCGGGTTCTACCGGCGATTCATCAGAGATTTCTCCAAAATAGCCAACCCTCTATGTAAGTTGCTTGAAGTAGATAACCCTTTTCTGTTTTCTAATGATTGCATGGTGGCTTTTGAGGAGTTAAAAAAGAGGCTAGTCACAGCCCCGATCATTGTTGCCCCCGACTGGGAGTAACCGTTCGAGTTCATGTGCGATGCTAGTGACTACGCAGTGGGAGCAGTGTTAGGACAACGAAAGGAAAAGATAATGCACCCGATCTACTACGCAAGTAGGACATTGAGTGGAGCTAGCTGAACTACACAGTGACCGAAAAAGAGAATCTGGTAGTAGTGTTTGCCTTTGATAAGTTCAGATCATACCTGATCGGCTCGAAGGTGATTGTGTACACTGATCATGCTGCCCTCAGGTATTCGATTGAGAAGAAAGAATCCAAGCCGCGCCTAATTCGTTGGGTGCTGCTACTGCAAGAATTCGATCTAGAGATTCGTGACCGTAAGGGCACGGAGAACCAAGTCGTGGACCACCTATCGCGACTTGAAGGTGCTGAAAATGCAGGGGAAGCAGAGGATATTCTGGAGACCTTTCCAGACGAGCAGCTACTCGCCACGAGCATGGAAGATGTGCCATGGTACGCAGACATTGCAAACTACCTGGCAAGTGGTATTGATCCCTATGAACTCTCATCTGTCCAAAAGAAAAGGTTACACGACAAGAATATTGTGGACCAAAACTTCAAACCCGGAGATAAGGTACTGCTCTATAACTCAAGTTTGAGATTATTTTGGGGTAAGCTCAGGTCCCGATGATCTGGACCATTTAGAGTGGTCGAAGTGTTCCCCTCTGGTGCTGTAGAGGTTGCTTCTTAATATGGGTCCAACGCCTTCAAAGTTAATGGGCAGAGATTAAAACAGTATGTGGGGATGGACGAGAACAAGGAAGTGTCTGTGGTGCATCTTAGTGAACCTCAGAGGTCGAGCGAGCCTTAAATGCGCTCATTCTGCGTCGTGCCACGACGTTAAATCAGGCGCTTCATGGGAGGCAACCCATTAATTTGTTGTAATTTTCGTGCCAAGACATTAACTAAGGCGTTGGTTGGGAGGCAACCCAATATGTAGTGTTTATAGTGTATGTAATAACATATGCAGGCGTGCGCGGGCAAGGGTGGATTCAAGACACCCAAGGAATAAGTAAGAAAAAAACAAAGTGTGTTGAGGCCTGGGGTAGCGCGACCGTGCTAGTGGTCGCGCTAATCGACTTTTGTTCTGCCTCCAGTCCTCGCAACTAGCGCGACCGCGCTAGTCGACTTTTTTTCTGCCTCAGTACCGGTCAACTAGCACGGTCGCACTATAGTCGCGCTAAGATCGCGCTAGTACCGTATCGACACCAAGTAAATGTTTTTTTTATTTTATTTTTTCTTTTTACCCCAACCACACAAAATTAACCCTACCCCAATTCTTTCCCCCACGTCTTCCCCCCCAACCGTTAGAACCCCTTTCCTCCTAAAACCCTCCCTCTTCTTCTACTATTCTTCTCCCTCCCCTTAACAAAAAACTAAGAACCTTCTATCTTTCCAAGCCCTAGCACTCACACAAGACCAAGTTCTTACTCACCCCATCTCTCCATCTCTCAATCTCTCAACCCCACAGGTATGAGTCTTCTCTAATAGTTTCTTTTACTTTTGTAGTTTTTCCTTTTTCTTTGTTAAACATTGTACCTTTTTTTTAGTAAGAATACTAGGTAGAGTTGATTCGCACTGGTGGGTGATGATATGCAGGTGTGTTGTATGTTGTGATTGCTTTGGGTAATTGTGGTAGTAATTGGAATCCAAAATTGAGTAATTGGGGGCTCCGGTGAATAATGCCCACCATATGTTTGTGAAAATGCCCCATTGAATGGAATTAATGTGACCAATTGTAAGGTGAAGTCTGAGTAACCACAGTTGGGCCACCATGTTGTGTGAGCTAATAATGTGCTTTTTGTAGGTACAATGGCCCCCCGCAAGCGTCAAGACACCGGCTCCTCCTCAGGCAGACAAGTAGGCTCCTCAAGCCGACAAGCTGGTTCTTCCACCGGAAGGCCACGAAAATCCATTGACACTCGCCCCTTCAACAACAATAAATTTGTATCGGTAAAGGCTCAGGACAGGTTCGCAGAAAAATAATCAAAGTCAGCCGTACCTGAGCGGGGCATGGATATCCAATCCATCCAGATGAACTGTCCTAGGATGCATGACGATTTAATGAGGCATCGTTTGGATGTCTTCTTTGAGGAGCCTGATGATGCCAATGCTATGATCGTCAGGGAATTTTATGCCAATGCCCCGGAGCACAAAAACTATGTTTTCACGGTGAGGAGGAAGGAGGTTAATGCCTCGATGGAGGCCATCAGGAGAATTTACAGGCTGCCACCACCAGTTGATGTGTACGAGGATGGTTATCAGGCAAAAGGCAAGAACTATGCTCGGTTGGATAACTTCCTCTCCACCATTTGTGCACCGGATGCAGAGATGAGGTGGTACAAGTACGGGAACAAGTTCCACTCGTCAGCCCTCAAGTTTGAAGCAAAATGTTGGCTCTACCTCATCAATAACCGACTCCTCCCGTCCCATAACACCTCGGAGGTGAACATTCCTCGAGGGTGTTTGATTTGGTGTTTCATGACGGGTTGTGAACTTGATGTGGCCCGACTCATTCATGAGGAGATGTTTGTCCGCAGCAAGATTCAAAGATATTGGTTCTTCTACCCATCTCTCGTCACTCGATTGTGCTTGGCGGCTGGGGTGTCGGGAGACTTCGCAGTGGATGGCATGGTGCTAAAGGTTTACACCTTCAGAGCTGATAGAGTTACAACGGGAAAAGATGCGGTGATGGTGGATGATGAGGCGGAGGAGCATGACTCTGATGAGGATGATGAGGAGGAGGAGCAACAACATGAGGAGGAGGAGCCTGAGCACATGGAGGAGGAGCAGCCCGCTCAGGAGCAGGCTGCAGATGTTGGAGGCCCGTCTAGGGCCACTCGGGGACAGAGACTGGATCACTTGGAGCAGGATATGGCCGGGTTGAGGACCTCAGTGACTGAACTGGGGTCGCGAGTTGACGCGATGGTTGCCCAACATGAAAAATCAGAAAGGAAGATTATGGGTTGGCTGCGTGCCCTGGGGCGTGCTTGTAGCGTGTACCCAGGAATTGTCTCCAACCAAGACTGAGCTTTCAGGGAAGTCCCCCTTACCTCTCTCTGTTATTTTTATTGGCCATGATGACATGTCCTCATTTTAAGTGTGGGGTGGGAGAAGGATTCCCTGTTGATGTATGTTTGTACAATTGTTAATTGTTTTCTTTAATTTTCTTGTGCTTTAGTATAATTGTAGTTGTTCTTCAGTGCTTTCTTTTTGAGCTTGTTTTTGTTTTTTTGTGTTTGTGATTGTAAATAGTAGTATAATTAATTAAGTCGTCTTGGCCCAACTACGGATCCCTTCGACGGGGTTCTTGAGGTCTATGTCGACCAAAAAAAAAATAGAAAATATAGTGGACTCTTCCTGATGACGGACTCCTTAGGCAGTTTTCTTGATGGAAGTTAGTCCAAAGAAAACACCAAAAAAGATTTTTTATTTTCTTTTTAGATAGTGTAGCAACTCCCCCTTAGTTTTTCTTTCGACCGCGATTTTTTTCCAAGGGTTTAGCTTGAACCGGGTATAGTTAGTTTTTTTTATTTTGTTAGGTTTCTTTTGGGTGATGAGATAAAATAAGAAAAGCATCCCTGAGCGATGTTACACCCGAACACAAAAGACCCTAGAGTGTGACGCTTAGGTTCATTTATTGACTCTTGTAGCATGCCTTAATTTTGTATGTTGTAACTGACTTGAATGCTCAGTGAAGTGTCTTGATGAACCAATCTGGAGTGAATTATGTGTCATATGTGTGTGAGGTATTTTGCATGATATTCTGTGTCCACACTCGATGCCCAGAACTTGCCATGTGTATTTGCAAAGCAAAATAGAAGATCGTTCATGTATTGATAAAAAGAGATTCACACGTGTAATAATTCTTGATTACTCACCCAGTTATGTGGAGCAATAAAAACATGACAGCTGGACAGGATTCTGTAATGAGGAACGAGGCAAAGAGGCACGACACAATATACCTACGAGGTAATCAGCTACGGGAAACTCAACCTGATTGAGACAAGCAAGAGACACGGTCGGAATGAATTCGAATAGAGCTACAGGCAGATTCAGAGATCTTCCATTAATGATCCACACGTCACACAACCTTCACGCAACAGTTACGGTTATTCTTTGTAACATTACATTAATGCCATAATTAGTCATTAATGTGCGATCATTGTAAAAGGTAGACGTTATATTAAGAAATTCTCTATATAAGGGAATAAAATATAACTTGTAAAGGACACTTGAACTACGATATAATACACTTTACTTTCTGTGCATCTCATTATTTTCTATTTACTTATTTATTCGCAATTATCGTTATTAGCTTGGTTATCATAAACCCGCGTTCATCCTAAAAATAGCTTTGGTCAAAGGATCTAATTCTTTAGTTAAACAAATTGGTTCCGTTACCGGGAATATGATAATCGTTGTTTACTTTTCAAGCAATATCCTCTGAACTATGTCGAACCCCAACGGCAATAACCAACAAAGGGATAGAACTCCATCACCCGCAGGAACCCCTCGAGGTTCAAGGGAGCAATCCCCAGAAAGATCCAACAACAATGATAATGGTAACGATCAAAATGTGGAACAAGATCAAGTAAAGCAAATGATAGCAGAGTATGTAAGCCAGGCTTTGCAAGAATTCGCGAGGGGATTACCAACAACGTCACCATCGACACCACCCCCCAATAATACCATCACTGTAGAAAATCCTCAGTCTGGGTAGGCAAAATCAGGAAGGGGAGATACTCCTAATGAATCTCGCGAAATGAGAACAAGTATGTCTAATAGATCTGAATTACAAACTTTATTACTAACCTTGCAGAAATAGGTTAAGGAACAAAACGATCGAATCGAACAAATTCATGGAGTGCCACCTGTTATCAAAGACATTGACGTTGATAGATATTCTCAACAACCTTGGAAACCAAGCGCAACACCCTTGCCTATTCCCAAGAAGTTCAAAATGCCTGATGTTCCTAAATATGACGGGACAACCGACCCACGCGACCATGTGACTGCTTTTACCACTGGAGTTAAGGGCAACGACTTGACAAAACAAGAAACGAAGCCGATCTTAGTCAAAAAGTTTGGAGAAACACTTACCAAAGGAGCACTAACCTGGTATTCTCTTCTCCATGAAAACTCTATTGATTCTTTTACCGAGCTTGCAGATTCCTTCATAAAAGCACACTACGGTGCGCAAAAAGTGGAGAAAAGGATGGAGGACATATTTAAAATAAAACAAGGAGACACGGAACTACTCCATGAATTTGTAGACAGGTTTCAACGAGAAAGAATGCTACTACCAAGGGTGCCTGATAATTGGGCAGCCATGGCATTTACAAGCAACTTAAATGACAAAAGTTTAGAAGCCACGAGAAGACTCAAGGAAAGCTTGAGAGAATTCCCAGCTACAACATGGAATGATGTCTATAACAGATACAACACCAAGCTTCGTATAGAAGAAGATACCACCGCTCGTTCAAAAAACGAATCAGTTCCAGACGTTCTGACTCAGATAGGAGATCAAGTAAAAACAGGTATGTTCCTTATATGGGACCTTCAGGACGAGAAACTCGTCCCAGGTTCGAAAACACTCGGTCAGAATATAGACCATCGAGTAAAGATGCGGGCGCATCCTCATCGAGATCCAAAAAGGATCGAGATGAATGAACTAGAGATAATGCACGAATTGGGGATCACACCTTCAATGTAAGTACTTCCGAACTAGTTTCAGTATTAAGAAATATGGGTGATAAGGTTCGATGGCCCAAAGAAATGCGGTCCAACCCAAATAAATGGAACCCAGATTTCTGGTGTGAATTCCACAATGATCATGGACACAGAACCGCAGATTGCAGATTTTTACAAGGTGAAATAGAACAATTATTGAAACAGGGCTACTTAACAGAATTGTTTAGTGAAAAAGGTGAGCAGGCATACATGAAAAACAGGCAGGAGCCCCCAAAACCTCCATCTCCAAAAAGAACCGTCACTGTGATACACGGAGGTGAAGAAGTAAACAGAATGGCTTGCAAAGTAGCCACGAAGTTCATAATTACACACGGAAAGTGAATTTGTGAAAATCCGAAAGCATACAATATAACCTTTGATGATGCAGATATCAGCGGATTAATGCTCCCCCATAATGATGCTCTGGTAATATCCTTACTTATTCATGACCTAATGTAAAAAGAGTGTTGATTGATCTAGGTAGTTGAGTCAATATTATTTTGCTAAGAGTCGTGGAAGAAATGCTATTGGGGAATCAAGTAATCCCGAAGGCAGGGGCCATATCAGGGTTGATAACTCTACGGTTACAACCAAAGGGGAAATTGAACTTAACACTTATGCTGAGGGAGTAATAAAAAATACAAGGTTCCAAGTCATCGATACTGACATGGCTTATAACGTAATCATAGGAAGACCATGGATCCACGACATGAAAGCAGTACCATCCACCTTGCATCAGGTAATTAAATTCCCCTCTGAATGGGGAATTCAACAAATTAGAGGCGATAAGCAAACTGCGAGAAATATAAATTCTGTGGTACACTATAACAAAAATGTAGAAGTGGAAGAATCAAAAGATAAGGAAATCTCCCAAACGGAAAATGTTGCCCAAATAGGTATGGACAAAATCACTACCCAAATAGGTACGAAAGATATTATTGCTGAAACAAGTACGAAAGGAGATATCCATGAGAAGGTGAATCAAGTTACCACAGAAGAAGTACCAAACCACACAGACATGGATTCCAGACCTGACGTCATTCAGGAATCGGAGGAGGATGAACACATCAAAACAACCACGGAAGAGCTCGAAGTTGTTCCATTGTTCGAACAAAATCCTGAACAGAAAGTTTACATAGGCACGAGGCTGAACCCAAGCCGAAGAGGTAAATTAATTGATTATTTAAAAGCTAATGTCGATTGCTTTGCATGGTCCCATTCAGACATGACAGGTATACCTCCAAAAGTGATGACTCATAAACTAAATGAAGATCCGTCCTTCATACCTATTAAGCAGAAGAAAAGAAAGCAAGGACAATTCAAGAACCAAGTGATTGACGAAGAAGTACAAAAACGCTTGAAAATTGGTTCAATACGCGAGGTAACCTACCCTAACTGGTTAGCTAACACTGTAGTGGTGCCTAAAAAGAATGGTAAATGGAGAGTATGCGTAGATTACACTGATTTAAATAAGGCATGCCCCAAAGATTCATTTCCATTACCACATATAGATCAAATGATTGATGCCACCGCAGGTCATGAATTGTTAAGCTTTCTAGATGCGTACTCTGGTTATAATCAGATTAAAATGGATCCCTCAGGCGAGGAAAAAACTTCTTTATTACAAACAGGGGGACTTATTGTTACAAAGTCATGCCTTTTGGCTTGAAAAATGCTGGAGCCACGTATCAAAGGCTAGTGACCAAGATGTTCCAGGAACAGCTGGGGAAGACGATGGAAGTCTACATCGATGACATGCTGGTAAAATCAACACATGCGGAAGATCATTTCCAGCACCTCTCTATTACCTTTGAAATTTTACGCAGGTATAATATGAAATTGAATCCAGAAAAATGCGCCTTTGGTGTAGAATCGGGTAAATATTTGAGCTTCCTTGTATCAAATAGAGGAATAGAGGTAAATCCTGCTCAAATTAAAGTTATTGAAGAAATACCTGATATACTTACGAACAAAAAGGAAGTTCAAAGACTAACGGGCAGAATTGCAGCCTTAGGAAGATTTATTTCCAGGTCTTCCGANTTCTCAAGAAGCAAAATCAGTTCGAATGGACTGGAGAATGTCAACAGACTCTCAAAGATCTGAAGGCTTATCTATCAAAACCCTCGTTGCTATCAAAGCCAAAAGAAGGGGAGATGTTGTATATCTACCTTGCCGTTGCAAAAATTGTCGTAAGTGCAGTACTGGTAAGGGAAGACAAAGGTAAACAATCTCCAATTTATTATGTAAGCAAGACTTTATTAGATGCTGAAACTAGATACCCACATCTAGAAAAATTAGCCTTCGCTCTAGTTATGGCGCCTAGAAAATTAAGACCGTATTTTCAATGTCATCCAATCACTGTTGTGACTTCAATTCCTTTAAGAAATATTCTACATAAACAAGAATTATCGGAAAGGTTAGCCAAATGGGCCATAGAATTAAGCAAGCACGACATAATGTATCAGCCTAGGACTGCAATAAAATCTCAAATTTTAGCTGATTTTGTCGCTGATTTTAATAATAGCATTGTCCCAGAAGTGGAAAAAGAGTTACAACTCTTTAACGGTGCTAATCCAGGTCTATGGACCCTATTTACTGATGGTTCTTCTAATATAAAAGGTGTCGACTTAGGGATAGTCTTAATATCACCCACGGGTGAAAAGACGCGGCAAGCTATCAAATGTTATCCTATAACTAACAATGAAGTGGAGTACGAAGCTATCATTGCAGAGCTGGAACTGGCACGAGAACTCTCAATCGAGCAAATCGTAATCAAAAGTGACTCTCAGCTGGTAGTAAATCAGATGCAGGGGACTTATATTGCTCGGGAGACTCGGATGCAACAATATCTAGAAAAGGAACGAGATCTCGTAAGGAAATTCAAAACGTGGAAGGTAATACAAATACCTAGGGAGGAAAATGCATAAGCAGATGCATTGGCTAACCTCGCAGCAGTTACGGAAGTAACAAATGAAGACAATACAATTGTCGTCCATCTGTTCCATTCAACAATAGATCAAGATAAAAATGAGGTAACTTTTAACAATTTAACTTGGGATTGGAGAAACGAAATTTTAATTTTTTTGCAGAATGGAAACCGTACCTTAAGACAAAAAAAACGGCTCAAGCACATCGCTGAAAAGTTGCGCGGTACTGCCTCATTCGCAATTCTTTATATCGCAAAATGTACAAAGGTCCTTTAGCAAAATGCCTCGGACCTAGCCAAACGGAGTTCGTGATGAGGGAAGTCCACGAAGGACACTGTAGAAATCACGCAGGAGCAAGATCCTTGGTTAAAATCCTAATCAGAGCTGGGTACTATTGGCCTAAAATGGAAGAAGAAGTTGAGGGATTCGTATCTAAATGCGACAAATGCCAACGATTTGCTAACAACATGCATAGACCATCAGATTTATTACACCCAGTGATATCGCCATGGCCGTTCATGAAGTGGGGGATGGACATAGTGGGACCCCTTCCCGTAGCTAAAGGAAAGGTACAGTTCTTACTCGTGTTAACTGACTATTTAACGAAATGGGTGGAGGCAGAAGCCTTTAAACAGGTGCGAGAAAAAGAAGTAAAAAGCTTCATATGGAGAAATATAATATGCCGATTTGGAATACCGAAGGAGATCGTATGTGATAATGGACCGCAATTCATAGGCTCGCAAATCATAGAATTCTTCGAAAGCTGGCAAATCAGACGAATTACTTCAACACCCTATCACCCCTTGGCTAATGGACAAGCTGAATCGACGAATAAGGTCATCATCAACAACCTAAAGAAAAGATTAGAGAAAGCCAAGGGAAATTGGCCTGATGAGTTACCGCAGTGCTATGGGCTTACAGAACAACTTCAAAAGCAGCCACGAGAGAAACTCCATTCGCGCTTGTTTATGGCTCAGAAGCCCTAATACCGGTGAAAATTGGCGAACCAAGCATAAGGTTTACAACAGCCACGGAAGATACAAACATCGATGAGTTAAGAACTAATCTGGACTTGCTCGAGCATAGAAGAGAAGCCGCGCTAATACGTATGGCAGCTCAAAAGCAAATCATAGAGCGTTATTACAACCGGAAAGCTCACCTCAGATACTTCAAAATTGGGGACTTCGTTCTCAAGAAAGTCTTCCAATCAACAAAAGAAGCTGGTGCGGGAAAGTTAAACCCAAATTGGGAAGGACCCTACAAAGTCCGAGGCATCGCTGGGAAAGGTGCCTATGAGCTGGAAGCTATGGACGGCATGATCTTACCAACAAGCTGGAATGCCATCCATTTGAAGAAGTATTACTTCTAAGGAAAAGAAATACCCCCAGTCAGGTATCACTACGTTCGATTTCATATTTGTACAGTTAAAATTTTACTAACCGTTTTAGATGATAGGAAAAAAGCTAACCCATCACCAGATGATGATATTAGACCTGGAAATACGCGAGGAAGTAACTGAATTTCCGGTCTAGGGTTACACTTTCTGATGGACGTTTTAAAAGGGTTAAGCAGTCATCATCTAAAAACTATACCTTCGAGTCCCGTATGTTTTTCCTTTTCAGGAAAAGGACTACAAAGAGGGAATAGTCAAGTGCTCGAGATTTCATTCTTCAAAACTCAAACACTTGGGGGACTATACAGTATGGAAGGCAAAGTCGAAGAAAAGAATACTATCAAAAAGTCAAAGCTCGAGCCTAAAGATCCATCTACCCAACAAGTCAAGTGATACAAGCAAAATCGAAAGAGCTAAAGACTCAAAAACACAAAAGTCTGATTCGAAAACCTTCGAACAATGTTCATAGATATAAACAAACGTTCAGGTTAAAAGGAAAAATATTAGTTACGAGGGAGAAATGCAGATCTTAGTACTCATTTAGAAAATCGTTGTAACTAAAAACAGTTGTGGATAAAGATCATCATCTTTGTACTCATTCAGAAAACGGTTGTAACTAAAAACAGTTATGAAATCTTTGTACTCGTAAAGAAACCTATTATCAATAAAAAAAACAGTTATAGATGAAAGATCACTATCCTTGCATTTATTCAAAAAACTGTTATAAACAAAAAGCAGTTACAAATACTGTTATAAACAAAAACAGTTACGAATGAAAAAGCATCACCCTCATGTTTATTAAAAAATGTTGTCAATGAAAACAATTAAGGGTAAAAACCCATACCTTTATGAAAACTGTTACAAACAAAAAACAGTTATTCCCTTGTATTAACTCGAAAAAATCGTTACATGAGGAAAACAGTTATGAAATACAAGTGTATATCAAACATGTTTAAAGAAAACAGTTGCAACATGAGTTTTAGACGATAATCAAACACATGTAAAATGTTATAAAAGTTTGGCTCAAAAACATTCTTCAGAAACATTGTTAAACATGTGAAAAATTCCTATCTCTCTATTGCATTTTTACACCATTATGAAGTTGAGACGTCTTCTTCATTAAGTGTCGATAAAAAAAAAGGGCCCTCTTTCATAAAACCGTACCTACTACGAAAAGTTATGGATAATCCAAGCATTTTATATGCAAAACTCAGAGGAAAAAGTTAAACCTCAAAAATGAAGCATGCAAAAGACTTCAAGAGTGGAACAGAAACTCAAAACAAAAGTCATACTTGCATTAATATACTAACGACTAAGTAAACTAAGTATTAACTTATACTTAGCCATATAAAGTTTATATACATTAATGTGCCCCTAAGTTGTCATTTGGGGACTTAAAAGGATCCAAACTTACCCCCGATGAGACTGGGGGTAACCACCAATTGAAAAAAGAAGAAGAAGAGGAACCAACTTCTTAAACTTCTTTGGAAGGGGGATTGACTTCACTAGTAGAGGGAACAGGAGCAACTGGGGACGAAAAGACTGGAACAACAGAAGCCTCACCTTCAGGTGAAGAGAGATTCAGACCTTGTTGAGACTTCTCAATGGCCTCCTAGATTTTTGCAATTTCAGCATTAAGGTCGAAACCCTCTCGGCTCATTTCAGTCAATGTGTCGAGACGAGAGTTCATATACACCCAACTAAAATCAACAACTGTCTTATCTTCAAGAGCTTCATAATATTTTTCCCATAGCATAACCTCAGCTCTTAGTTCGTCGCTCTCAGCCACAACAACATCATTGGAGGCCCTTAAAGGAGCGAGAGACCTTTCCAGGAGTTGAACTTTCTCCAAAGAGTTGCGGAGATCCTCCTGGGTCTGAGTAAGTGATTGCAAAAGCTCTCCGAATACTCCTCCTTTTGGTTTAGCAAGGCCTTCAAATTCCTGATCTCCTCAGAGGCACGAGACAGCTGCTCCCCAAATATGGATTCAAGGACGTTCTTATCTTTGCCCGCCTGATCAGAAGATGCTTTCTTCACGACCAAACTCTGCCGTCATGACTCTCACTTGCTGCTCCAAGGTACATTTTTCTTCTTCTACGACCTCCATGTCGAGCCTTAAGCTTTCATATTGTTCCTTCCAGTTATCAGCCTTAAGCTTTCATACTGTTTTATTCTTTGACTTCCTGCTCCGTGTTAGAAACCCTCTTCATACGCTCCGTGCCTATAAGATTGATCTGCAAAAGAAAGTAAAATTAGATATGGTAAATACATGTACAAGAATGAACACAAGAAAATGCATTTTACCTTTAAAGAAGTATGCACGATTTCATTAGCCCATGTAAGGGAACTATGGTTGTCCAACTTAGCTCTCTCTGTCGTGCCTATCAACGGTTTCAACCACACATCAGGCTGGCCAGACTTTTTAACAAGACTACCCTCTGCTGGAACTTCTATCATCACCTACCTCATCTCCCTGCTGGAAGACCCTACTTCTGTAATAGAAGGCACAGAAGCAGGTAGAGATGCAGGAGCCACGGGAAAGGAAGTCTGAGGGGACGAAAAATCCATGGGAGAGGGAGCAACGACAGGAGCAGGAATATCCACGGGAGAAGGAGAGAAAACATCCAAGGGAGCTTCATCAGCAAAAGGACCAAAACCTTCACGGAACAGATTCACGCACGAGAGAGGGAGTAGCATCCTCGAAGGCAGAAAGTCCAACTTCAGGCACGGAAGGCACTATGACAGGTGTAGACTCGTCGTCTGAGACCATCTTCCTTCTGCGTGACCTATGGACCAAAGTGACCTCCTCTTCTTCTTCTTCTTCCGAGGTCCTCGACCCACCTGCTTTTCTTTTTGAAGAAGAAGAGCCTGAAATGATTTCCTAGGCCTGAGCTAGGGACAAGTTGGGAACAGACGCAACAGAAACTCCACGAGCGGGAAACCCTATCAAAAGAAAAAGGGTAAGAAAGAAGTGCTCAAACAAGAAAAGAAGCAAAAATAAAAATCCTCACTTACCATGAGGCTTAACTCTACAACCGTACTTCTCGGAGAAGTACTTCCATGAACGTTCTTCCAACGGGGCGGTTGACAAAAGCTTTTCTACCCAATCTCGGAAATCAGAGACATTCTCACAGTTCCCATAATTGCTGAAAAAAGAAGAAACAACTACGGTATTAATAAAATATCAAAAGAAAAAAAAAAGGAATGTGAACAAAAATGTACTCACGTGCACGATTCCACTTCTCAGGGAAGGGAAGGGAAGATTTTCTTCACCTACTAAACCAGCAGTAGGCACAACAACATACCGAAGAAACCAACCTCGATCCTTATCATCTTCCAGAGTCACCAACACTCTTTTACTCCTGGCAGCCAGGGTAAAAATTCCTTGACGAAATAGCATTGGAGAATAAAGGTGAATAAGATGATTAAAGGTGAAGGGGACCGAAGCTAAAGTAGCCAAACATCTAAGACATGCAACGACTCTCCATATAAGAGGACCGACTTGTCCCAAACAAACTTTGAAAAATCGACATAACTCGATGATAATTGGGTCGATGGGAGGTTTGAACCCTAAGGTAAAGGGATAAGTATAAACAAAAGAATATCTCGTCTTGTAAGACGTTATTCTTTGGTTACCATTTGGAACGACAACAGGAAAATCGGACTTTCAGAAACAGTCCCAGCGTATAAGAGGAATTAAACCTTCAGTGAGTTGGGTAGGGTACTTATCAGCACTATCAAGAGATGACAACGAAGAAAGCTGATCTCTAAGCGCCTGACTATCCCTAGCAAAGGTAAACTCCGCAGGTACTATTTCATCAATCCGCGGTTCACGCAAAGGTTCGTGATGTTCTCTACCTCTAGACGAAGATCTGGAAGCCCTAGCTCTCGGAGAAGTTAAAGACCTAGAAGGATGAGGGGAAGTAATTTGAGAAAAGGAAGAGACCCTTGAAGGAGTAGAACCTAAACTCCTCAACCTACCACCTCTCCGGCTCCGCGTCGGAACAGAAGAGGGAGTCAGATATTCTACATTTATAACTCCCTTAGACTAGTTCGAAGAAGACATATTTACAAAGACAAGGAAAAAGTTCTTTACAAATAAAGAATGAAAGTTAGAAGCTTTTCGTGAAAGTAAAGAAAGGAAAAGGAGTATTTATACTCGAAGACAACCATCAAAAATGGGAAAAATAATGACGTGAAAGCCATAATTGAAGGTGTCACTTCGTGACTGATGCAGTCGCAAAAAGCCCTAAAAGGCGCTGAATAATTGCAGAACCAACCCGGAGATGACACATAGCTTAAGCATTAAATGGAAGTGACAAGCGATGCCTACATTCAGAGAAAAATGCAATGTTTCGAGGGAAGCGACGGCAAAATATTCCGGTCATAAATGAGTATCCACTTACCAAATATTAATCGATAAATAAATGGTAAGTAGGGGGACTATCTTTATTGGTAAAAAGAGATTCACACGTGTAATAATTCTTGATTACTCAGCCAGTTATATGGAGCAATAAAAACATGACAGTTAGACAGGATTCTGTAATGAGGAACGAGACAAAGAGGCACAACACAATATACCTACGAGGTAATCAGCTACGGGGAAAGAATCCGGACAGAGCTACGGGCAGATTCAGAGATCTTCAATTAATGATCCACACGTTACACAACCTTCACGCAACAGTTATGGCTATTCTTTGTAATGTTACATTAATGCCATAATTAGTCATTAATGTGTGATCATTGTAAAAGGTGGACGTTATATTAAGAAATTCCCTATATAAGGGAATAAATTATAACTTGTAAAGGATACTTGAACTACGGTATAATACACTTTACTTTCTGTGCATCTAATTATTTTCTATTTACTTATTTATTCGCAATTATCGTTATTACCTTGGTTATAAGAAACCCGCGTTCATCCTAAAAATAGATTTGGTCAAAGGATCTAATTCTTTGGTTAAACAGTTCAGTCTTAGAAGTGATATAGGCATTTCGTTGTTAAGCCACCTATAAAAATGTATCCACCTGATTGCAATTTGACCATAGTTAATCCCTTTGAGCTTATAAGCCTGTTTCTTTGGCAACCACATTACAAACCTTAACCAATAGTTTGAATGGCCTGTCTATTTGAACATTTACCTCCCATGAGCACTTAAATTGTAGAGAATATGTAAAAGTCAAAGTGTGGGGTGGTGGTCTGGTTTTGAGTGGAATCATCGAAATAGAAAGAAAGGTGCAAAAATATAAAAGAAGGAACACCACTGGAAAAAAATGAAGAAAGAAGGACAATGAATAAATGCAGTCCTTGATGAGTGGTGAATTGATAAAATTGCACCTAAGGAAGTTTTGGGGTAATATAAAGAGAGTGGTGGAAATTCTGGTCGGGTATAATAATGGTCTAAAAGTTAACGTAATTGTATTAAAAGTGCTTAGGGAGGTTAGTCACTATATCAAATATATCCTACCCGTCCCTTAGCCTACATTACAACCAAATGAAGACCTAATTGATCTTAGACTGAATGGACTCGATTAGTAGAGTATTACACTAAGGACAAGCCTATGGTGCATCTTTATGACATATGAATGTTCTTTCCGAGAGTGAGTGAATTATTTCTATTTGAGTTCTTATTTGTTCTTAATATTATTCTTGTGGAACTACTCTCGTGTGTGTGATGTGAGGGCACTTGATTCACAATGGAGAGGTAAGTCTTGACCTCTTTGTATAGTACTTTGAGGAGGTAGGAATATTGCATGGCATGTGAGAGTCGACCCTTGAGGCATGGATGTTACATTACTAGGTATAACTCATGTAATATGTTCGTGGTGTGACACATTAGGGAAATGCTTGATGAAAGGACCTTTGTAGCGTATAATGGATTGCTCGAGGACTAACAATGATTTAAGTGTGGGGTGTTGATAATAGGCTAAATTCACGTCGTAATGTAGGTTTACACTCTAACTTAATGATGCTTCACTGTCTTACGAATGTGAAATGATGTTAAAGTAGCTCTAATTATTGATTTTACGTTTCGCAGGAGCAAAATGCACTATTAAGGACCTAGGACGGTGTTTTGAGCAAGAATTAAAGGAGAAAAGCCCATGCGAGTAGTTAACGTATGAAAAGGATGAAGAAAATCATTAGGACAGATTAAAAGTCCACTACCGCGGCCTTAGCGCGACCGCGCTAGTCCAGGAGTCAGGGATAGAATGAAAAGCCATTAGCGCGGCCTTAGCGTGATCATTAGCGCCCCCCCGCTACCCAGTGATCCCCCAGGCAGAACAAAACCCCTTTAGCGCGCCCACTAGCGTGAGGACTAGCGCGACCGCGCTAGTCCCAGTTGTGCACATTATTTCTCAGGGGTACAATTGGAAGTTTGGGGAAATTTCACTTAACCTATATAAGGTTCAACTCGCCCAAAGAAGTAGATTATCAAGGTTTAGAGGCTTGTTCAAGGATAGCAAGGACAAGAGGCAAGGAGCGCAAATGGGCATCAATTCTCATCTCCCTTACTTGTGATTTTACCATTGTTAATGAATTCTTTTGTTATTTTCAGTGCAATTATGCGTAGCTAACTTCTTTAGTCTAAGGTTTTGGTGGAACCCGTTGAGGATGAACTTATTGTTACATTAATATAGTTTGCTTGGTTTTCATCTCTATTTGTTCAACTACGTTCTTGTTGTAGTTGATTGAAGGGCCCTCAATTAGCTATGCCTATTTAGTGTGTATCTGCTCGAGAGAGAGTGCATATTTAGGTAATTGTTGAAAAACATCACTCCCAAAGTATAGGAGAGATCCATAACCGAGGGTTTAAAGGTTGGGTTAGAGATAACAATACCTTGGGTGCAATGTAAAGTGAAATGTAATAAAAGTCAGCTAGCGTAGCTCGAGAGAGTGCATCTAGCAAATTATCGTAATTGCTCAAGAGAGAATTACAGTACCATAAGTGTTCATGATTGATAGAGATAATTAGGCCAAACTATATGAAATATACAAGAAGGGATTCCATCAACGGGGAAAACCATAACCTTATATCCTTATCGTATTTGTTTACACCTCAGTATTAGTTATCTTTTAGCTTACTTAATTTCATTCAGTTGTAGTTAGTAAAAATACCGGAAATTGATATTCATAACTTTTGGGAAATTGATTACTGAGAATCGAGTGAGTTTAACAACAATAATTGATAGGTTAATTCCCTGTGGGATTCGACTCTGGGCAAAATACTCAGATTATATTTGCAACGCCTGCTTAGTCTTTTTATAAGACATAGTTGAGTGTGATCAGGTGCTAATAAGCAGTCAAAATCCCCACTTATCAACTCCCCCAAACTTAATTATTTGCTTGTTCTCAAGTAAATAAATTAGTTCTCAAACCCTAAATTTAAGGGTCATTTTAGCGAGTCAAAGGTGGGCCATTCACACATCAATTGGGACCAACAATTACCCACACTACTCATGCATTATCAACAAGGTGACAAGTCAAATATTCATGCACATATAGTTCTAATGTGATATTTGAGCTTCATGAATTGACTTTACTCATCAAGGACTCTTGTTCTATCATGTAGGTCATGGTGGACTCCAAATTCTTCCTCCTCTACTTTCCATTTGCCAATCACTTAAGAAATTAGCACTCAATCCGAAGATTCATCAAAGGTTCACTCATCTCTCAAAAGAGAATGCCACAAGTACGACTTCAAGTACCATAAGCTTGCCCCTCATGTAGATTGCCACTAATGTAAGATCACTCAGTTTAAAATCAAGTAGGACTTCTTTCGGGATGTAATAAATGCTTCTGGGCTAGGGTAGGATACCGTATGGGTAAGTGGTTACACCTTTCCTTAAGCACTCCATCTTTCATTTCTCGGCTCACAATTGCCAATTCTTAGAGGCACTTTCTTTTCATATGGGACTACAGAGACTTAACATCACTCTTTCTTGATCGTTTCATTCTTTTTCTCCTTTTTTTATTTTTGAATGTTTGGGATCATTACCTCTTTTTGAATCCATCAACCCTTCCACTTATTCACGTTTTGCATTTTTCCTTTTGTTCTTTTCTTTTCTTGCCTTCTCTTTTCACAGAGATCATTTCTTTTCTCTTTTTTATGCCTTGATACCTTGTTTCAAATTCCTCATCTCTCCCTCAAACTTACATTTTAAGTCATTAGTTTCACAAGAGTGTTAAGTAAAGTCGGGGTTCCAAGAGAGGGTCACGGCAAGACGAGTAACGACTTATAACATGGTTATCAAATGAGAAAGGCTAGAGGCTCAAAGGGGTTGACTAGGGATAATGACATTGGTTGGAAATAGAATGCTCAAACAGGCCAAGGAGAGCCTACAATCGCTTCTCAAACCAAGTAAACCTTAGGATTTCGCCTTAAAACACATTCGGCTAGATCATGCGCACATATACTTGGACTACGACAATTCATCTCACTCCTCACACAACTAGATTATAAAAGAGGATAGAGTTGAGGGCCCACAACGACCACATTCAATTTAAGGATCACTATGGTCCAATTAAATCACTCGATGATTGCTAAAGTCAACTCAAGAGTAACAAAGTCACTAACTAGAGCTAATTCCTTCAAAAACCTTGTCTCTAACCATAAGCACGTAGTTAAGTGTGTTGGTACCAATTGAGGCATGGTTGACTCTTCGTGCATGACTTAATTAGGTCTTTTTATTCATTACTACTACTATTATTACCTAAACACAACAACGGACTCATTCCCATAAGAAGGTTGTCACACCATCCATTGTTGGGGCGAGTCACCCGGTTCACACAACAATTACCTTTGGAAAGAACCGTGGGATTAAGAAAACCAAAGACTTATTATATACTAAAGCATAAAAAGAAGCTACTTAACAAAATAAAAACTAATATGGAAAAGATAAAGAAGCTAATAAGCAAAAACAAAAATAAAGAAGCTAATGAGAAAAACTACTAAAGATAGAATGAATATACATAGTATGAGAGAGAGAGAGAGAGAGAGAGAGAGAGAGAGGATAGATAAATACAAATAAGAAAAATAAAAAGCATTATCAAATTGTTAGAGGACAAATGTATCAAAGTGTACCAAATGTGTCAAATAAACTCCACACCCACCCCCGATTAAAAGTAAGCATTGTCTCTAATGCTTAGAAAAATAAGAGTAAAAAAGGAAAGGGTGAAGAAAAATCCCTATGGCTCCTTGGACATCTCTGTGTCCCCAACAATGTCATCGCCCTCTAGATCAGCCAACTGGATCTCATCATCCTCGACTCTAGGGTGTGTCTAGGTTGGCCAACATCTCATGCACTGCTTCAATAGTGTCGAAAACAAGATCTAGCTCTTCAGACTGGCCAGCTGGTACTACCGGTGCAGATAGGGCTAAAGGATCTGGGCTAGACTGATGCAAGTTAAGTATCATGTCAAAGGGAAGGTCTCCAGTTGTAGCAAGTATGTGCACCTCTCTTCGGAGCTTATCCCCTGACTTTTTGCTGGCTTAGGACTTTCTCGTCTTCTTTACTTACTTTCCCATCTCTTAAATCATCGACCCATGTTGTACCAATGTGCTCATGATTGTCTTATGGTTATCACTCTTCTTTAGGGTCTCAAAATAGTAGAAGGATCCCAAGGTGCTTGAGAAGTGGACTGCACTGCAACAGTACTGGACAAGTTAGACAACTTTGTAGTAGTTGTCTACATCCCGCTGTTGAGACTCGCAAATAGTATGATAACAGGCATGGGCACTGGCCTCAAAGATGTAGCATGAGCTGTAGCAGGGGTTGTGGATGATGGTAGAGTCATAGCTGTGGAACTAGAGGAAGGCTCAACCGAAGTGGATGGAACATCAACTTCCTCAAGAGCTACCACTGCTGGCTCATCAGACTAGCCCGTGGTGGTAGGAGGTTGAACTTTCTTCTTCGGGTTACTCGCATCCATCAGTGAGTCCCAAGTTAAAGGCTTTTTCGGCTTCACCTTTGTGTGAGAGTCCCTCGGCTCTATCTTTGCATCAGTGAGATATTCTGTATTAGTATTGGGATACGGGTAGGACGATTCATATTGTCGTGCAATCACCGAGATGTTGGCCAACATCATAGCACTCAAATGATTGGGTACTCGACCATAATATATGCCACAAGAACTGCTCGAGGAATAGGAAGGTGGGTTTTGTTCTGGCACGGATCCAAGAACTGCTCGAGGCATATGAGCTAGTCTTGGAGAGGTCTTCACCTCTCCCTCTCCTGGCTATTGTTTTCTTTCTTATTGTCTTTGGTTGGCCAAGGGTTAAGGCACTCTTTCCTCGACCCTGAGAAGATTCACCTCTCTCTCTTTTGAAGTGTCGCCTCGTCCTCTAGATTGAACCATTATTTGTATCAAACAAAGGTGATTGTTAGTAGCAATTCAATGTTCAAACACATATAGGAGACATGTGAGTGAAGGAGAAACTATAAAGCACAGTGAGAGATACAGTTGAATCATGCTTGCAGGGGAAAGTGATCTACAGTCCGCAAAATATTTCTTGCGGCCGTAGATTAGGACTTGGGAACCGCACATTTTTGTTGTGCGGACAAAAACGTGAAGTGTGATCCGCACAATTTCACTTGCGGCCGCACCTCTGAAACCCAAAAATTCCAACTCTCCGATGAAAGAGAATTGGTCAATGTGCGGTCGCAACAGGATATCTGCAGTCCGCACAATTAAACTTGTGGCCGCACATTGGAGTCTCAAAGTAAGAACTCTCTGATGACAGTAAGTGTGTTGTTCTGCGTCCGCGATGGAAATTCTACGGTACACACCTTTTAACTTGCGGCGGCAGATCCCTTATTCACTAAGTTGCCCTAAATTCAACATCTGTAGAGCGCACAAATTCAAGTGCGGCCGAATATTTCAAAATTTATGTACATATCAAACTTCTATCGAGGTTTTTAAATTTTGTGTACAATTAGACCTGGAGACCTTGTAAAAATAGTGAATTATACTAACTCAATCCCCAAAGAACATGTATCAAGTTAACCTAGTTCATACCCTACATGGACACACAATTGAACCCTAATGACAAATGGCCTAAAAAGAACTAAAAATCTACAGATTAAACTAAAACAAAAAGTAACGTGAAATTGAAGCATACTAGATGAAGTGAGTGTAATGAGTGAGCGACCAAAGTAGTTGTGTGTGTGGACATCTGAAATTTCCAATAAAATTTGACAGAGCACAAATTTTTTGTTCGGAGAGTGAAAAGCCTAAAATGGCGCCGTTTCTCTATTTATTCCAATTGTTTGCTAAGGGTAAGAAGGACGAGTGTGACCGCACATTTTCATGTGAGGTATGCACTCTATTACCTAGGGACCTCAACTCAACTTTCCATCTACGGTCCGCCTAAGAAGTGCCTGATTTAACGTCACGGCACGACGCAGAATAACCTCAAGTGAAATGAATAACCGCCATGACGTGGATATCTCCAACTTTTTCCAAGTAGTGCTTCATCCGGTGACCATTGACTCAGAATAATTTGTTGTTTTTGTTCTTCAAGTATAATGCACCAAAATGTATCACACCCATAATTTCAAAAGGACCACTCCATTTAGATTTTAGCTTCCCGGGAAACATCCTCAACCTTGAATTGAATAATAATACAATATCACCCACCTTGAACTCTTTGTTCCAAATGTATTTGTCATGAAGATATTTCATCTTTTCTTTGTACAAGGACGAACTTGCATAAGCATGGTACCAGAACTCTTCCATTTCATTCAGATGTGAAACCCTCAAGTTAGCACCTATATCCCAATCAAGATTCAACTTTTTTAGAGCTCACATGGCCTTGAGCTCTAGTTCCACCGGAGGATGACAAACCTTCCCAAACACCAACCGATATGGCGACATTCCGATAGGTGTTTTGTAAGTCGTCCGGTAAGTCCATAATGCATCATCAAGATTCTTGGACCAATCCATCCGATTAACATTTACCGTTTTGGACAAGACACTCTTTATCTCCCGGTTGGAGACTTCCACTTGCCCACTAGCTTGTGGGTGATAAGGAGTCATGACTTTGTGAGTAAATCCATACTTTCTAAGTAAAGTGTCAAAAGCCTTGTTGCAAAAATGTGACCCCTCATCGCTTCTAATTGCACGTGGGGTACCAAACCTTGTGAAAATATTCTTCTTCAAGAAAGCCACCACACTTCTTGCCTCATTGTTGGGTAAAGTAATGGCCTCAACCTATTTGGACACATAATAAACCGCGACCAAGATTTAAGTGTTTCCACAAGAGCTCATAAAAGGGCCCATGAAGTCAATACCCCACACATCAAAAATATCAATCTCCAAAATAGTTGTGAGAGGTATTTCATTCTTCTTTGAGATCCCACCAGCCCGTTGGCATTCGTCACATCTTTTCACTAACTCACTTGCATCATTGTAAAGAGTATGTCAATAAAAACCACAACTAAGCACTTTGACCGCCGTTCTTGCTCCACCATGATGGACACCATATGGCGAGCAATGACAAGCCCCACTAATTTCACCTTACTCTTCTTTCGGTACACATTTTCTAATCACCCCATCTGTACAAATTCGAAAAAGGTATGGTTCATCCCAATAATAATCTTGGCAATCCCGTTTGAGCTTCTTCCTTTGGTTTGAAGAGAACTCATCCAGAATGATTCCACACACAAGAAAATTTGCTAGATCCACGAACCACGACACCTCCTTCATTGAAATTGCCAAGAGTTGCTCATCGGAGAAGAAGTTATTGATTTCAAGGCCATCATGCGGCCTACCCTCCTCCTCCAAACAAGACAAGTGGTCCTCCACTTGGTTTTGCACTACCTTTTAAAACTTGGATGTCAATGTAAAACTCTTGCAACAAGAGCACCTATCTCATCAACCGAGCTTTGGAGTCCTTTTTGCTCAAAAGATAATGAAGTGTCGCATGATCCGTGTGGACAATGACTTTTGCACCCATCAAGTACGGGCGGAACTTCTCAATTGCAAACACAATGACAAGGAGCTCTTTCTCCGTAACAATATAATTGACTTGGACATTATTCATGGTCTTACAAGCATAGTAGACCGGATGAAAAATCTTATTGATGCATTGCCCCAAAACATCCCCAACCTCTACGTCACTTGCATCACACATGAGTTCAAAAGGCACACTCCAATTTGGAGCAGTGATGATGGGAATAGTTGTCAACTTGAACTTTAACAATTCAAAAGCTCTCATGCAATCATCATTTAAACTTGGCATCCTTCTCAAGAAGCTTGCACAACGGGTTCACCACCTTAGAGAAATCTTTGATGAAGCGCCGGTAAAAACCCGCGTGTCCTAAGAAACTCCGCGCACCCTTCACCGAAGTCAGAGGTGAAGGTTTAGAAATAACCTTAATCTTTGCTTTGTCAACTTCAATTCCGTTCTTTGAGATTTTGTAGCCAAGGAAAATGCCTTCCTCGACCGTGAAATGGCATTTCTCCCAATTAATCACCAAATTTATTTCTTCACATCTATCCAACACTTTATCAAAATTTGCAAGACAATCATCAAAAGAATCTCCAACCACCGAGAAGTCATCTATGAAAACTTAAAGGTAGTCCTCCACCATGTCCATGACGATAGCCATCATACACTTTTAAAAGTCATCCGTGCATTGCATAAACTAAATGGCATCCGCTTGAAGGCGAAAGTACCATAGGGACAAGTAAAGGTTGTTTACTCTTGATCTTTCAGAGCAATAAGAATTTGTTTGTAGCCCTAATACCCATCAAGAAGTAATATAAAGCACGGGAGGCCAATCTATCGAGCATTTAATCTAATAAAGGAAATGGAAAGTTATCCTTTCTTGTGACTTTGTTGAGCTTGCGATAGTCCATACACACCCTCCATTTGGTCACCGTTCTTGTAGGAATAAAATCATTCTTTTCATTGGTGACCATCGTCATGCCCCCCTTCTTTGGGACACATTGAACCGGAGAAGTCCACGAACTATTGTAGATGGGGTAGATAACCCCACCATCCAACCACTTGATAATCTCTTTTTTGACAACTTCTTGCATAGCCTCATTGAGTCTCCTTTGATGTTCAATAGATAGTTTGGCCCCATCCTCTAACTTGATCTTATGCATGCAAAATGCAGGTCTTATCCCCGAATATTCGCCAAGGTCCATCCAATAGCCTTCTTCCTCTTTTTTAACATCGCCAAAGTGGAATCTACCTGCACGTTAGTCAAACAAGAGGAAAGAATAACTGGTAAAGTAGAACAAGGACCAAGAAATTTATACCGAAGATGTGGAGGCAATGACTTCAACTCCAAGGTAGGAGGCTCTCCAATAGAAGGCTTTGTAGGAAGAGCTGTCCTATTTTCAAGATCCACGGACAAAATTTTGGGTGCATAGTTGTACGACCCAATTTCTTGAAAAGAGTTCACACATTCCATGAAGTCATCCATCTCGTTATCATCAAATTTGAGCAAGAAGGCCTCCAACATATCACCAACATTGATTGTAGCACTTGTTTCATCAAAAATAACATCGGTCACCAAATCCACAAAAGAACACACTTCATTGTTATTTGGTTGCCCATGGACTTACACACATGGAATACCACGTTTTCATCACCATCCCGGAATATAAGTTCCCCGGATTCAACATCACAAAGAGCCTTCCCCATAGCAAGGAAAGATCTACCAAGAATAATCAACACTTCATAATCAACCTCACAATCTAGAATGACAAAATATGCTGAAAGAATGAATTTATCAACACGAACCAAGACATATTCAATCACACCCAAAGGCCTCTTCATGGTACATTTGGCCTTTGGTGCATACAACCAATATCTATTCCACCATACCAAATGGACCCAACCGAGTTAAAAGAATTGAATGGCAATTGAAGGACTTACTCGGCAAAGGGTTCATTAGGCCGAGTGTCTCTGTAATGACCCAAAAAGGGTCATCCTGCGTATTTCTAGCTAAACCTGTGTTTCGAGGTCAAGATAATCTCCTTCTATCTCATCTCGATTTATGTGCGCAGCCCGAGCGTGTAGCCGGGAAGCTGTTATGAGAAAAACTAATGAAATGATGTTTTTGTACTTAAAAATCTAGTAGAGTTGACTTTGGTCAATATTTTTGGTAAACGGACCTGAACCTATAATTTGACGGTCCCAGAAGGTTTCTAGGAAAATATGGGACTTGGGCGTATGCCCGGAATCGAATTCCGAGGTCCTAAGTTCGAGAAATGAATTTTTGAAGAAAAATTGTCTTCTGAAAAACATAAAGGTTTTTGAAAATGAAATTCTATGTGAAACCTGTGGTATCGGGCCCGAATTATAGTTTCGGATCCCGGCACATGTCCTATATATTATATTTGCTATGTCTGTGAAATTTGGTAAGGAACGGAATCCATTTGACGTGATTCGAACCTAAAATGCAAAAGTGAGGTTTAAAGAAAGTTGTGAGAAATTTTATCGATTTTGAGGCTTAATTCAATGTTTCCTATGTTATTTTGGTGATTTGATTACACGAATAAGTCTGTAATATGTTTTTGAGGTTGTGTGCACTATTGGTTTGGAGTTCCGAGGGCTCGGGTGAGTTTCGAGTAGGTCTCGGGGTGTGCTAGGAAAAATCACAGCTGTTGCAGGTTCAGAGAATTTCAAATCTATGAACCTGCCGGTGCGGTCCGCGGTCCCTTTTTCGCAGCCCGCGGTGGGAGTCCTCGCGGCCGCGGTCGCCTTGCGCGGTCCGCGGTGGAAGGCCTTTGCGGTCCGCGGTCGCCTTAGCGCGGCCCGCGGTGGAGAGGCCTTCGTGGTCCGTGGTTGTTTAGCGCGGTCCGCGGTGGGGAGCCTGAGAGGGGTATAAATAAGCGGGATTTACATTGTTTTATTCATTCTTCAAGACCCCAAACATAAGAGGCGATTTTTCCAAGCACTCCTTTTTCTCCAAAACGTTTGTAAGTGATTTCTAACTCATTTTCTTCACTCCTTAGCTTCTTTTTACAAGATTTCATCCTAGAATCTAGGGTTTTCATGGTAAAATTGGGAACTGGGTAGTAACCTAGGGCTTTCGAGAATTTAGGGAAATCCCCATGAATTGGCTATGAAATCATACAAAAATCATATATTAACGATCCTTAGGTTATGGGTGAGTGTTTCCTTCGTGAATTTTTGAAATTCGAGCGTGCGGGAGTTCTTCAAGAATGATGAATTGACTAAGTAAATAAGAGAATTCCATGCTTTTGAGTATAATTTGATATATTTACGTAACATTTGATTATTTTCGAGTCCTTGGGTGACGAGTTCGGAGTTTCGGGCGCATTCTTGACCCGGGGAGTAGGTTCGACGCAAGGTGAGTCTCCTTTCTAACCTTGTAAGAGGGAATTGTCCCCATAGGTGATCTAAATGCTATGTGTTAATGTTTGTAGGGGCTACGTATGTACCAAGTGACGAGAGTCCGTACGTAGCGGCTATTATTGTTATGTCGGGTAGTTTTAGGACCCACGAGCATGCTTTTATGTGCCTTACATGTATCCCTAAATGTATGTTGAGTTGTTTATTATTCTTGAACTAGCATGTAGATATTAGGAAGTTATGTTTTAAATTTTATTACTTAAGTTCTTGTTTTCAAGTATAATCTCTGTTAAATGCCTGAATTCCTAATAACTCTGTGTATGTATATGAGCACCCGCGTCACATGTATGATTCGTGAGCGGGGTAGACTTATCATTATGTAAACCGCGTCACATGATCGATTTTCGAGCGGGGTAATAGATGCATCTATGGTTCGAGACGTTCGACCCTCGACAGTGCACATTTATTTTCGCAACGCTTCGGTCGTACGCTCCGGTATACTATGTGTTATGTATTTGACTGAGAGTCTTATTGTTGTTGTATAAACTGCTTCATGTAAAAAGGGAAAGTAGTTCATTATATACTATTGTGATTTGACAGGTAGAAGTAAGTTGTCAATTTATATTTGATATTTCATATCCTTGTGATTTCTTGGACTGCTATCCCTGCTTAGTCTTATTTAGCCCTGTTATTTACTCATGGCCCTAGTAAGTATCACGTCTACTTCTAGCCACTACTTCTTCGAGATTAGACGGGATACTCACTGGGTACATATTTGTTTATATGTACTCATGCTATGCTTCTGTACTTAATTGTACAAGTTCTGAGGCAGGTGTATCTGGTTATCAGACTGGAGCGCGATCTTGAGAGCTTACTCTGTACCCGACTCCATGGTGAGTTGTTCCCCCTTGGCGATCCTCAGCAGCACTTTAGAGTTGTCTTTTGCTATTTCTGTCCATTTACTTCAGACAGTAGCACAGTTATTCTATCTTATTTTGTATATTCCACTAGTCCGCCCGTAGACTTGTGACACTAGGTCTTGGCACGCGTAGCATATATTACATTTTGGCACTGTTTATATATGTTAATTACGGTCCCTTTTGGTTATGTTGATTTAAGTTGGCTAAGTATTATGTTTTCATATTACCTTTTTAACCTTAAATTTTTTTGCACGTTTCAGAACCATTTATCAAATAAGGTAATCTCGTTAGTAACACAAGTGTTGGCTTGCCTGACCCCGTCGTTGGGTGCCATCACGACCTGAGTTCGGATTTGGGTCGTGACAGTCTTGCCGTGGGGTGCACCAGTTTTATTTGTGAAAAAGAAAGATGGATATTTGAGAATGTATATTGACTATTGGCAACTTAACAAGATGACTATCAAGAATAAGTATCCATTGCCTCAGATA
This sequence comes from Nicotiana undulata, assembly GCA_005239495.1. NCBI lineage: Eukaryota > Viridiplantae > Streptophyta > Magnoliopsida > Solanales > Solanaceae > Nicotiana > Nicotiana undulata. The sequence goes on from ML297770.1 coordinate 39,936, forward strand.
GATGACTTGTTTGACTAGTTACAAGGGACAAAGTATTTCTCATATATTGGCTTAAGGTCATGGTACCATCACTTGAAGATCCGAGAAAAGGATATTCCCTAAATAGCTTTTCGTACCCGCTAAGGGCATTATGAATTTTTGGTGATGCCATTCGGGTTGGCGAATGCACCTGCAACTTTTATGGATCTGATGAATCGAGTTTTCAAACCATTTCTCGATACATTCATAATAGTGTTTATTGATGACATTTTAGTCTATCACGAAGTCGAGATGAGCATTCCAATCATTTTAGGATGGTTCTGCAAATGCTATTAGAGCATGAGTTGTATGCAAAAGTTTCTAAGTACGAGTTTTTGCTTGAATCCATGGCGTTCTTGGTCCATGTGGTATTAAGTGATCGTATCAAGGTTGATCCGCAATAGATTGAAGCGGTTAAGTGTTGACCTAGACCAACAACATTAACGGAGATTCGAAGCTTTTGGGATTAGTTGGCTACTATCAGAGGTCTGTTATGTTTTTCTACTTTTGCTTCTCCTTTGACCAAACTAACACAGAAACCTGCCAAATTTCAATGGACGAATACTTGTGAAATGAGTTCCAAAGAATTGAAAAGGAGACTGACTACAGTATGACCTTACCTACAGGCTTAGAGGGATTTACGGTGTATTGTGATACTTCAAGAGTTGGGTTGGAGTGTGTGTTGATGAAACAAGGTAAAGTGGTTGCCTATACTTCAAGGAAATTAAAAACCCATGAAAAGACATATCCAACTCATGACTTAGAACTCGTCGCGGTGGTGTTTGCATTAAAGATATGGCTCCACTATCTGTATGGTGTCCATTGTAAGGTGTATACCGATCATAAGAGTTTGCAGTACATTTTCAAGCAACAAGAACTAAACTTGAGGCAAAGAAGATGGCTTGAACTTCTCAAAGACTATGATGTCGATATTTTGTACCATCCGGGAAGGCCAATGTGGTGGCAGATGCTCTTAGTAGAAAATCAACAAGTAACTTAGCTTGTTTGGTGGTACGTGCACAATCTATGATAAGAGAGATCCATAGCTTGGCAAACTTGGGTGTACGAATTGTCGAGGATGATAGTGGTGATGTGACCATACAAATGGGTCCCAGTCGTCCTTGATCGAACATGTAAAGTCCCATCAATATAAAGATCCGCATTTAGTGGAGTTGAAATAAGGGGTCGGCCAACAGAAAGTCACAATTTTCATGGTGGATGCAATCGATGGTACTTTGAGGTATCAAAGTTGACTATGTGTTCCTAATGTGAATGATCTTAGAAGACCAATACTGACTGAAGCACACAATTCGAGGTACTCCGTACATACAGAATCTACGAAGATGTATCAGGATCTGAAAGAGTTCTATTGGTGGAATAATATGACGAAATATATAACCGAGTTCGTGTCCATGTGCATTAATTGCCAATAGGTAAAGGATGAACACCAAAGACCCAGTGGGTTAGCCCAGAATATTGAAATTCCATAGTGGAAATGGGATATGATCAATATGGACTTCGTTGTTGGATTGCCTCGATCGTTTTGCAAGTATGATTCCATTTGGGTAATTGTGGACCGATTGACAGTTGACATACTTCCTTCCAGTCAAGACTACCGACTCCACAGAGCAGTACCCGCAACTATCACACCCCTTTTTCCTAGCCCCCCATAAAGATATAAGTTATTAATTGTGGGTTAAAGGGTTTTTCCAATTAAAGTGACAAATTTGAGTAGGAATTATTTTATTTACAGAGTCGCCACTTGAAATTGATTTTTCGGTGTTCCAAGTCACCTTTTATTTGAATCCCTAGTCAAAGGAAGGTTTGGCTCTATTTTTACCGGTCCGCGAAAACAAAGTCCGGGTAAGGAATTCTGTTGACCGGGAAGAAGGTGTGAGGCATTCCCCCGAGTCCCGTGATTCTAGCACAGTCGCTTTATTGACTTAAAACTTAGCTTGAATTAATTTTGGACAAACTGAGATTTAAAAGATTTTCATAACAGCGCTACGCAGGCGAATCCGCAGTTATGACGAAGATTAATAGTATATTGTTACTTTTTTAAAAATAAAATAAAAAGTTACTACGTTTAAAAGAATTAATAAAAAATAACTATCGCGCTACGCAAGCGAATCCGCGATATTAACAAAAGAATTAATTAAATTAGAAATTAATTAAAGCTAGTAAAAATGGTATGAGATTATTGAATTAAAATTTATTGAATTTTAAACACACGCTACGCAAGCGATTCTATGAGTTAAAGCGCGCCTACTAATTGCCTAGCGTTTAAATTAATTGTTAAGGGGATTAAGTCTTCACATTATTTTAACTATAAAAAAAATCAAACTGTTATTGAATTCATTTGACTAAATTAGTAATTAAAGATTAGCGCAAATCGGGTATTATAGGCATGAATTTTTTTATTGGTTGCTACATATGCATTGGGCAAACTTTGATATTAAAGAGAAAGTGGCCTAACATGATACTTAGCAAGACATTTATTAAAATAGATAACCCTTACTGTTATTCAATCTTCTTAGTTATCTAACTCTTGCTTATAGTGTTGAACCAAAGTAGTGACAATTCTATATCCATTTGAGCGCAAAAAGGAATTGTTAAATATTCAAACATGGACTACAACTTAATAATAAAAATATGACACATCAAAAATAACACTAACACCAGCACACGAGGAAACGAACTTGTGTGAAATCAAAATGTTGATTCAAATTTTAACTCTATTTTCAAACTTAAAAAGGAGAAGACAACAAAGAAAAATAATCTTTGATTTTTCTTTATGGTTTTGGATTCAAAAAGAGTACCCTAACATAGAGGAGATCAAAATAAAACTTACCCATAAAACCTCTGCCCTTTCTCTCTTAGAATATTCTTCTCCACGTAAAATGAAAAAAATAAAATAAATAAATAACTGAATCCAAATATTTTTAGCTTTCCATCATCATAACACACAATATTGTAAAAAAATAATTTATAACTAGACTAAACTAATAAACAAGTAGTATTTAATTTCAGAAGAGCCATACAATAACTAGCTTCAAGCTCATGTATTGAAAAAAGTTTCAAGGAATCATATCAATATACTACCTAAGTAGAAGCTCATGTATTGAAAAAAGTTTCAAGGAATCATATCAATATACTACCTAAGTAGATATCAAAATGACTCTAGTGAGATTAACGTCATGCTTTCTTCAAAGAGAACCACTTTTGCTTTGATCCAAATTAAATCTTTAAATTATTTAGCTACAAATCAGCGGTATGTAAATAGCCAAACTATCAATCAGTCTCAATCGAGAGAAAATAACTTGAACTAATTACTAACACCAGAAGAAGAAGAAAATCAAAACTTCTGAGCCTAACATTTTTGTTTACCAGCAAGGCAAAGAAGACTTTGCTTGAGGCATTACTCATAGTTCAAAGTTCAGACAAATCAGGCAGAAGATAATATCAAGCAACTAAATAAAATTCAAACTCCAAGCTTTCTATGATAACTCAAGAAACTACATTGCAAAGGTCAAAGTTACCTAGATTGCAGGATTTCGCTTACAACAGCAAATGTGAGTTTGAATCTACCAAATCAACCAAACTCAATAAACCAGCAGTAACAGCAGAAACCAGCAAGAGACAACCGAAACGAACAAGAAAATTAACCCAAAAGAATTCAGGAACTCTCAAAGAAAGTAAAGCCGAGGAACTAAGCTTACTGCTTTTATTTTTTGGAAGATTTTTGCTCTTAGTTTCAGCTTACTATAATGTATTCAGCTGTTGAATTTTTTTTAACTCAAAGTTGTGTTTTTAGGATGTAAAAATATGTTCTGCAATTGTGTGACAGATTGTGTTTGTTTTAGTGTGAAGAATGACCTCTTTAAGTAAGAAATTAAGTCCATTTTTCACCTAATTCTGACAAAAAACAAAGCAGTTGCATTTCCAGCATGTTTGAACAGTAAAGTACCCTACAACCATGTACTTAAACTCAAGTATTCATCTTTTATCTATACATGACTGAAATTCAACTTATACACTCAAATTCCAACCAAATATGAACTAGCAAAGTAGAAACAAGACTCAAAATGTAATCGAACTAAGTATTCAGACAAACTAGATTAGAATGAGTTCGATTTGTGCAAACTAACATGGAACAACAACTGAATTTTACAAGATAATGCTCTAACCGGAAATTAAACGAATATCGCTAAACTATCACGATTAATAACAACTAAATGTACGACTAACTATATAAACAATTCAACTAATCTTTTTGTTTTTTCATGAAATCAACATAAAGACTTAACTATGGACCGGCTAGGTCGAAGAACAAAAAATTAGAACTAATGGACAACAACAAACTACTCGACCGGTTAGGTCAAAGAACTGAAATTCACATTTATCAAATTCACACAAAATAGTCGACCGGCTAGGTCGAAGAAACAGAAATAATTAAATACTAATACTCAATTGCACATACATAACAACAACATTAATAAAAATTAAACCTTTAAAACTAATACTAATTGCAAAAGTGAAAAATCAGAAACATAATTAAAAAAAGAAGAAAAGAAGTAAGGTTTATACCAATAGAGGGCATTTGACATTGTTCGAGCCACGAAAATATGCCGGGGATGTGAGGGAGTAGCTGCCCGACCTTGAAGCACTTGTTTCTTTTTGGAAGACGCCAAACTAATAGATTTCGGTGTCTTTCCAAAAAGAAACAAGTGCCTTTGGGTCGACAAAACCAAGATGAAGAAGCTGTGGTGGTGGCAGAGCCGGCGGGCAGCAGTGGTCGCGGCAGTGGAGGTGGCTGGCCGGAATTCGGGTTCCAAAAAAATAGGAAAAGATAGATCTAAAGTAGTTCTATCCATCCATGTATGTATTGTGGGGTGGTGGTGGGCGAAACTTCACGAATTTGAGAAAAATGGTGGCGGCTAGGGTTTCCTAGATCTAACATTCGTGGAGTTTGATGAGGGTTTGAAGGATTTGGTTTGGAGATATGGAAAGAGGAGAGGGTGATGATGGAATGGTGAAATTTTGAGGGTGTTTGGACGCTGGCCGCCGGCGGTGGCGATTTCCGACCGGCGCCGCCGCCGTGGAGGGTGCGGGCGGTAGAGATAGGGAGAGGGAGAAGAGATAGTGAAGAGAGAGGAAGAGAAAAAGAAAATAGAGCAAAATGGGGGAAAATTTTGGGCTCTTTAGGCTTTAAATAGCCTAAGTGACGATTAAATCAGGACCGTTGGATCAAGTCAAGATGTGTGGCTAAGATTAAATCTCAGCCACTTAACCAAAACGATGCCGTTTTGGCACGTCTGATTGGGGTCCTGAGCTGGGTGGGTCAGGTGCTTTGGGCCTCTTATTTTGGTCCATTTTTGGGCCAATTTCTTCTTTAAAATGACAAGCCCAGTCCCTTAACCCACCTTAACAAACTAATTAAACTAAAAATCTAATTCTAAAAATCTACAAACACACAAAATAATTATTCAAAAGTATAATGTAAAAGAAAAAACAAAAATTAGGCATTTACAGCTGCCCCTCTTTGCTCGAGAACATGAAGAGTTTCCGTGCAAAGACAGTGAATGCCATGACTAATTTTTGTTCACACATCACTACAATGAAGCATTTTGTTTTTGAAAAGGGTGACCGAACCTTGCTTTCGAGGTTACCTACATATCCTTGGCTATAAAGGAATCAGGTCAGTGTAGTTCTGGGAAAATTTGGTAGCTGGGACTACCTGACACTGGAGTTAAGATTGTTGTTGTTGTTGTTGTTGTTACTGTTACTTGCTGCTTACATCAAAAAGAAAAAGAGAACTACATATTGTTGCAAGCTAAGAGTTACAAAATTCCTATCTATGTGTCTTCTGGAGTCAAATCTTGATTCTTGACCTGCTCACTTGTGTTGGCCTTAGGTTGGATCTTGATGCTCTTTGAAGAAAAGATTATGGATCATTCTTGATTGCTTGATTTCCCGATAAGAATTTGGGAAAATGAAATTTGAGAAGCTGGATTGTTGACATATTATCAATGCTAACTCCAACTATCTTGTGATCGAAAGACTTCTTTCTTTCTGATGAGAAACGGAAACCGCAAGCTTTAACCGTCACCTGTGCTCTACGGCGGGGCCTGAAAAGCCATCAAAGACGAACAAAATGAAGAAAAATTTTCTGCCCCAGTTTTGACTAGGAAAATTTTGTGAGTTATCAGAGAAAGCTAAAAACTATCTAATTTATTGAAAAACACACAGAAATAGTAGTATAAACTAGCTAAAAGAGATAAATATTGTAACGAGGAATTGTGTACCTTACATTACCAACGTAACCAGGGGTTGGCGCCCCGTATTATGGAAGAAGATGTAACCAGGGGTTGGCACCATGTATTACTGGAGAGGAATGTAACTAGGGGTTGGTGCCCTGTGTTACTAGAAAGAAAATGTAACCAGGGGTTGGTGCCCTGTATTACTGGAAATGAATGTAACCAGGGGTTGGCACCCTGTATTACGGGAAATGAATGTAACCAGGGGTTGGTGCCCTGTATCAGTAGGAACAAAATGTAACCAGGGGTTGGGGCCCTGTATCGGTGAAGAGAAATGTAACCAGGGGTTGGTGCCCTGTGTTACTGGAGAGGAATGTAACCAGGGGTCGGTACCATGTATTGCTAGGAAGGAATGTAACCAGGAGTTGATACCCTGTATTACTAAAAGGAATGTAAACAGGGGTTGGTACCCTGTATTACTGGAGAGAAAACGTAACCAGGGGCTGGCACCCTTTATTACTGGAAATGAATGTAACCAGGGATTGGTGCCCTATATTACTGGAAGGAAATGCAACCAGGGGTTTGGCACCCTGTATTACTAGAAATAAATGTAAGCAGGGATTGGTGCCCTATATTACTGGAGGGAAATGTAACCAGGGGTTGGCACCCTGTATTACTGAAAAGGAATGTAACCAGGGGTTGGTACCCTGTATCACTGAAGAAGAAGGTAACCAGGGGTTGGCACCCTATATTACTGATAAAGTGCTGAATTACTCTAGGTGAAATGGTTCTACCCGAGTTAAGCTACGTAAGACATCCTAAGCGAAAAGTACTTCTACCTAGAACTATGAGCTGGATCCCCATAGGAGAAACGGTTCTACTTGAGTTAAGCTACATAAAACAACCTGAGCGAAGAGTACTTCTACACGGAACTATGAGCTGGATCCCCCTAGGAGAAATGGTTCTACCTGAGTTAAGTTATGTAAAAAAACCTAAGCAAAGAGTACTTCTACCCGGAACTATGAGATGGATCCCCATGGGCGAAATGGTTCTACCTGAGTTAAGCTACGTAAAACAACCTGAGCGAAGAGTACTTCTACCCGGAACTATGAGCTGGATCCCCCTAGGAGAAATGGTTCTACCTGAGTTAAGCTATGAAAATGGGAGATATGGACAGTAGTGATGTATGTTGAAAATAAAAGAAAAATGGAGATTTTAAGGAGCTTACGTTTGGTGACATTCGTCCTTTGAGAATCTCCATTCTGCACTCCTTTGTTCCTGCTTTCAAACAAAGAAAAATTTGTGACTTTTCAAAGCGGTGGTTGGTTTGTGGCCTTGATGCCTTGTTGTGGTTTGAATTCACAACCACTCCGCTGTCGAAAAACCGATTCTATCAGTGTGGTACCGAGATGCTCGACTGCTCTGTATCATTTTCTGGAGATCTTGGTTTTCCAATGTTGCCCCCAGATGTTTCATACCCAGACGTCCTTGGTATTGCTACCTTTGTATCTGAGGCAATGCAGTTCTTCTTTAAAATTAAACTCAGTTGTCTTGCACCCAATATCAGTTTGTGTCGGTAGTGCTTATCAACTTTTCTCATGAGGCAAGTCTTTCTTAGGCAACCTTTTCAGTTTCTTTGAGACACCTTGTTTGCCTTGTCAAATGAGATCACAGATGGATCATGCCTTCGTCAATGCCATATATGCCCCAAATTGTGCTCGATATTTTGGGAAGCTGTAGCCGGTTTTGCAGCCATTTGTTTGCTTCACTTTTGAGGAAAGATTAGACCGAAAGGGACTCAAAGAAAAATTATGGGTAAAAATAGAAGAATAATTGAAGGTGAAAACGAACTGTGCATAAACGAAAGGCGTCCCTTTCGGGAAAAGGAACAGGGAGACTTATCTGGAAGTATGTGTCGACTTTAATGAATCATGACATACATTTGGACTGGACGTCTGATCTGTCCGGGCTATCTAATTCTCCAATGCGTCGCAAATGTTCATCTTGAAACTGTCTTGGTTGTGCTCATGCCGGTGTCGAATACCCTCATTCGGCTAGTAGCGCCCTTTGCGGGTTTTCGCTAACTGACCTCTCTCATTTCTCTACTCACTTTCTCCCTATGGTTCCTATTTGAGTTTTCACCAATAAGACTCTCATTTCACTGCTCACTATCGCCTTACAGTTCCCATTCGGGTTTTCACCAATACGACTCTTTCTTTCTCTGCTCACTTTCGCCTTATAGTGCCCATATGGGTTTTCACCAATAAGACTTTCTCATTTCTTCTTCTTCTTTTTTATTCTTTTTTTTTCTTTTTTTTTTCTTTACTAAGATACCACATGCGGAAGGTTGCCCAACGCCCCTGGAATGGGAACTTCAAATATTCTCAAAGATCGATCAAAAGTTCTTAACAGGGAAACAAAAAAAATGGGAAAAGAACGTTGAACTGAATTACAACTTTTGGAACCGTTTCTACAGAAAAACCGTAAAATAAAACAAACTTCTGCCCCACTTTTGGAGTATTGGGAATGTGGATTTTTTGTTGTGATGGGAGCGAACCCTGGGTAAGGATGCCTACGTATCCTTTCGGAATCAGGTCGAACGTAGTTCAATGATTCCGAAGATTTGTTGTTTGACCCATATTTATTTTTTTTTTGCTTTTACAAGTACAAAGGTTCCAAAAGGTGGAAAATAAAGAAGACAAATAAGACTAAAAAGGTTAACAAAAGGGTGACACCTATTTGAAATAGCGTGCAATGATAGCCTTCATCATCTCGATCTGAGAAAATCCTGCGTGAAAGTTCCATAGTGGGTATATATCAGACATAATATCTTTTGACTGCATCTGCATTAATAGTCATGTCTAGTACCCGTCCTTCTTCATATACCAAGCGCAAGGCCCCTTTTGGTAACACTTTCTTGATGATGTAGGGTCCTTGCCAGTTTGGGGCGAACTTTCCTTTAGCTTCTACTTGGTGAGGAAGAATGCGTTTCAAAACGAGTTGGCCTACCTTGAAGTGCCTTGGACGCACTTTCTTGTCGTAAGCACGTGCCATTCTTTGCTGGTATAACTGGACAAAGCACACTGCTGCTAGCCGTTTTTCATCAATCAATATTAATTGTTCTAATCGGGTCTTTACCCATTCTGTATCTTCAATCTCCAACTCTGCAATGATCCGAAGAGAGGGAATTTCGACTTCAGCCGGTATTACAACTTCCGTTCCATATACCAACAGGTAAGGAGTTGCACCAACAGATGTGCGAGCAGTCGTGCGGTATCCCAAAAGAGCAAAAGGCAATTTTTCATGACATTGTATGGAACCTTGGATCATCTTCCTAAGAATCTTCTTGATGTTCTTGTTCGCCGCTTCAACGGCTCCATTGGCTTTTGGCCGGTAAGGGGTAGAATGGCGATGCATAATTTTAAATTGCTCGCATACCTCTTTCATCAAATAACTATTTAGATTGGTTGCATTGTCAATGATAATGGTGTTTGGGATACCGAAGCAACAGACGATGTTGGAATGAACGAAGCCTACCACTGCTTTCTTGGTTACTACTTTGAAAGTGATGGTCTCCACCCACTTGGTGAAGTAATCGATTGCAACCAAAATGAATCTATGCCCATTTGAAGCCTTTGGCTCGATTGGCCCAATAACATCCATTCCCCAAGCAACGAAAGGCCAAGGAGAGGACATGGGATGCGACTCCGAAGGTGGCGAGTGAATCAGGTCACCATGAATCTGGCATTGGTGACACTTGCGAACAAAACTGAAGCAATCTTGCTCCATAGTAAGCCAATAATACCCTACCCGCAGAATCTTCTTCGCTAAAACATATCCATTCATGTGAGGTCCGCATACCCCCGAATGCACTTCACTCATGATCCGCACAGCTTCTGTGGCATCTATGCACCTCAACAAGTTCAAATCTGGGGTCCTTTTGTACAAAATTTCCCCATTTAGGAAGAAACCGCTGGCAAGCCGCCTTATAGTTCTTTTTTGATCTCCCTTGGCATGCTCTGGGTATTCTCTTATTTTCAAGAATCGTTTTATGTCATGATACCATGGTTCACCATCTGGTTCTGTCTCAATAGTGTTGCAGTAACCATGTTGATTCCGAACTTGGATTTCCAATGGATCAATATGAGTGTTGCCTGGATAAGGGAGCATCGAGGCTAAAGTAGCCAAGGCATCGGCTAGCTCGTTATGAAACCTGGGAATGTACCTGAANNNNTGTTGATTCCGAACTTGGATTTCCAATGGATCAATATGAGTGTTGCCTGGATAAGGGAGCATCGAGGCTAAAGTAGCCAAGGCATCGGCTAGCTCGTTATGAAACCTAGGAATGTACCTGAACTCGATGGATTTGAATCTTTTGCTCAAGTCTTGTACACATTGCTTGTATGGAATAAGCTTGATGTCTCGAGTCTCCCATTCGCCTTGGGCTTGCCGGATAAGCAGGTCGGAATCGCCCATAACCAAAAGTTTATGCACATCCAGATCGAGGGCCATTTTTTGACCCATGATACAAGCTTCGTATTCTACCGTATTATTAGCAAAGAAGAATCGAAGTCGAGCCGTTGGAGGGTAATGTTGTCCAATAGGTGAGATAAGGATTGCCCCGATCCCAACTCCTTTGATATTGATAGCCCCATCAAAATACATTTTCCATACGTGGTTGTCATCTAGAGCTACTTCCTCTATTGAGTTGACCTCTTCGTCTGGGAAGTATGTTCTAAGTGGCTTATACTCATCATCAACTGGATTCTCTGTCAAATGATCTGCCAAAGCCTGTGCTTTCATCGCGGTGCGAGTGACATAGACGATGTCGAACTCTGTGAGCAGAATTTGCCATTTTGCGAGCCTGCCAGTGGGTATTGGCTTTTGGAAGATGTACTTCAAAGGATCCATTCTGGATATGAGGTAAGTAGTGAAGGCCAATAGATAATGCCTCAGCTTCTGAGCGACCCAAGTCAAGGCACAACATGTCCTCTCTAAAAGGGTGTACTTAACCTCATAATTGGTGAACTTCTTGCTCAAATAATAGATTGCTTGTTCCTTTTTGCCTGTTGCATCATGTTGCCCAAGAACGCATCCAAAGGAATTATCCATCACCGATAGATATAAAAACAACGACCTACCAGGTTTAGGTGGGACCAGTACAGGTCCTGTCAAAAGCTCTTTGGCAATCGTCCGTCCACTTGATAGAAGCATCCTTTTTCAGCAACTTAAAGATGGGGTCGCACGTGGTTGTGAGCTGAGCAATGAACCTACTGATGTAGTTCAGCCTCCCGAGCAAACTCATAACTTCTTTTTTGTTCTTCGGGGGTGGAAGATCACGAATGGACTTTATCTTAGATGGATCCAATTCGATGTCTCTCCGGTTGACTATAAAACCAAGGAGTTTCCCAGATGGAACCCCAAATGCACACTTGGCTGGATTAAGCTTAAGGTCATACCCTCGAAGCCGTTCAAAGAACTTTTTCAAATCGCGCACATGATCAGCCTGTGTCTTTGAATTTATGATGACATCATCGACATATACTTCATTCTCTTTGTGCATCATGTCGTGAAAAATGGTGGTCATGGCCCTCATGTAAGTTGCCCCTGCATTCTTCAAACCAAATGGCATGACCCTGTAACAATAAGTACCCGATGGAGTGGTGAAAGCGGTCTTTTCTGCATCATCCTCATCCATTAGAATCTGGTGGTACCCAGCATATCAATCCACGAACGACTGTATCTCATGCTTTGCGCAGTTATCTACAAGAATGTGGATGTTTGGCAAAGGAAAATTATCCTTTGGACTTGCTTTCTTCAGGTCTCTGTAGTCAACACAGACTCTAGTTTTTCCATCCTTCTTTGGCACAGGCACAACATTTGCCACCCAGGTGGTGTATCAGACAGTTCTGACCATATTGGCGCTCAATTGCTTCATTATTTCCTCTTTGATTTTATCACTCATGTATGTTTTAAGTTTTTGTTGCTTTTGTTAGACTGGTGGAAAATCAGGATATGTGGGAAGCTTACGAACCACTAGATCAACACTTAAACCCGGCATATCATCATAAGACCAAGCAAACACGTCTTTGTATTCAAATAAAAGTTGAATCAAGGCATCTCTGGTTTTTTGTTCAGTGTGAATGCTTATCTTTGTTTCTCTAACATCTTCATGACTTCCAATATTAATGGACTCAGTTTCATTGAGGTTAGGCTTAGGCTTGTTTTCAAATTGTTCCAACTCTCTTTTGATTTCCTCAACAACACCATCTTCATCATACTCAACCTCTTGATGCATTATTTCAAAATTAGATAGCTTTTTAAGATCTGGACGTGAATTCCGCATGCATGTCATGTTATTAAAGTCAGCATTAACAAAACTGAACTGGAAACAAAATGACCAAAATTAGGAAAAGGAAAATATACAAGACTTAATACGAAACTGAACTGCATTTCATTGAATTCGAAAGGATAGAAGGGTTAACATCAAAACAAAACAATCATACTGAGATGTTTGGATTACAACCCTGAAAGTAACCCAAAATACAAAAAAGAAGCTACAAAATCAAACTACCAAGACTCCTTCCTTGTGGGGAGAGGAGTTGCTTCCCAGTTGTTGAGCATGGTGTCTGGGCCAATTAGTTGCATATCGGCACGACTAGTGCCTTCATCAGCCTGGATCATATTCACTTCAGAAAACATTTGGCCGAGGTCGTGGCAAATTTCATCAATGTTTGCCTGCGCCGAGGAATTTTGACCCTCTTGGAGTCGTGGCTTGACAAAAGTGTAGAAAATGTGAGGGATAGGTTGTTGCAAGACCCATCCGTGCTTTTTGCGGTTCTTGGCTTTGTCTTTGTCTGCTTATGTTGGCCTGAAGCCTAAACCAAAAGTACCCTGGTTACTGAACGGAGAAATGAGCTCCAAAATTCCTTGCAATGATGCCCCCAAGCCTTTTCCTGGCTCATAACCCTGTCTCAGCATAAGTGCAGCCACCATTACAAATGTGGCGGAAAGACGAGGCTGCAAAATGGTCTTTCCTTCCTCAACATGGTCCACAACAACCACTGTCAAAAGCATTATAGACAATGGACTCACACCCTTCCTTGGCCTCAATACAGGGGATTAACGGGTCTTTATAAATGGACGACTCGTCTTCCCCGTGAACAATAATTTATTGCTTGTCATGTTCGAACTTGAGCATCTGATGCAAGGTGGACGGCACAGCTTGGGCCGTATGGATCCATGGCCTTCAAATAAGAAAGTTATAATAAGTGTCCATGTCCACTACCTGGAAGACGATTTCAAATTCAACTGGCCCAATCGTCATGGTGAGGTTGATCTCCCCAATGGTATCTCTCGCTGAGCCATCAAAATCCCGGATGCGGACATTGCTGGGTCAGATTCTGTCTGTATTGATCTTCATGCTTTGCAAAGTGGAGAGAGGGCATACATCCATGCTATAGACTCCGTCAACCATGACTCGCTTTACATAGTGTCCCTCACATTTAATAGTCTTGTGTAAAGCCCTATTGTGCCCGGCTCTTTCTTCGGGGAGTTCATCATAAGTAAAGGTGATTCTGTTCACCTCAAAAAATCTGTTGGCCATCTTCTCTAATTGATTCACTGTGGTCTTCTTTGAGACATGTGCCTCGTTCAAGATCTTGATTAGCACACGAGCATGCTCTTTTGAATGCATGAGCATAGATAGTAGAGAAATTTGGGCAGGAGTCTTTCTCAGCTGGTCAATGATTGAGTAATCCTGAACTTTCATATTTTTCAAAAACTCTTCTGCCTCCTCTTCAGTGACTGGTTTCTTTATTGGCAATTGGCCTTCTCTGATTTGCTTGGCCTTCCTCAACTCTTCTGGAGAGTAACACCTCTCCGATCGAGTCAAACCTCCAGTTTCCCCCACTTCTTGTATGATTTCCTTGCCTTTGTAAGTCATCACAGTTTTGTTGTAGTTCCAAGGAATGGTCTTCGTGTTTGTCACAGGGGGTTGCACGGGAAGTTTGATTATGATCGGTTCGGTTATACACTTTGTACTGCCCTGGTTCTGCCTTGTTATGGGGTGGCCTCCAAGGACATATAACCTTGGGCCTGGAACATTGGAGCGAACTTCCAACCTCGAGATTTTTGGAACAAATAAAGTTGCCTTCTCTGAGCTATGGGCGCCTTTCACAACCAATGGCACATCTCGACCTGGACTTACTTTTAGACATGTTCCTTCTTGAATTGCTCCTGCTGTCATTTCTACTTGACCAGTCGGCTTGTATTCTTGATCTCGGCCAATCATTCCCACAAAGTGAACATCATTATGTACTGGCAAGGGGTTGTTGGTCACATTAAGAGGGTCCTCGTCATTTGTCAGCACAATCAATTTTTCAGCAATTAGTCTTTCTATGGCTCTTTTCAGAGTCCAACAGTCATCAGTGCTATGCCCCGGGGCACCTGAATGATATTCACATCTAGCATTTGCTTGAAATCCATGTGAATCATGATGCATATGGTGGGGAGCGCTGGGTCCAATCACGCCTATTTGCTTCAGCTTCTGGAATAAACTGGAGTATGATTCAGCCAATTGAGTGAATTTTTTTGCCTGCCTCTGATCTCGACCAAAATCCTGCCTAGGACGAGCATTGTAGGGTGCCTAAAATTTTTGCTGCTGAGGTCGGGGGATCCTTGGAGCTGGTGCGCGTACTTGCTGATTGGGGGGTCGAGCATAGGACTGAGAATTGAACATTGTATACTGTGGTGGGCCCACAGAGTATTGAGGAATTGGCGGAGGATAATAATGTTGAGGGTAGCTGGATTGCCCCTACTGAACTTGTACATAAGGGTGAGGTGCCCCCCTTTGAACTTCCCTGGATCCCGAAGTCATCATGGACCCCTCATCCCTCTTCTTTTTATTTGCAAAACTTCCCGACCCATTTTGGATAGCTTGGGTAGTGGCCTTGAGAGCAGCTTGACTTACAATTTTGCCAGTCTTGAGACCATTTTCGACCATCTTCCCTATTTTGATTGCTTCTGCAAAAGGTCTACCCATTGCGGACATCATGTTCTGAAAATAATCAGGCTCTTGAGCCTCCAGAAAAATAGTGATCAACTCATGGTTATCCATGGGTTGCTTGACCCTAGCCGATTGCTCCTTCCACTTGATTGCATACTCCCTAAAGCTTTCAGTTGGCTTTTTCTTCATATTGGACAAGGAATTGCGATCTGGTGCAATATCTATGTTGTACTGAAATTGTTTGACGAAGGCCTGGGCCATGTCGTCCCAGACATGCCAGTGAGAGATATCTTGGCCAATGAACCATTCGGAGGCTACCCCCACAAGACTTTCCCCAAAATAAGCATCAACAATTCTTCCTTTCCACCTGCACCCCTCAGCTAGTTGCAGTACCTTTTCAAGTGGGCGATAGGGTCGCCGTGGCCATCATACTTCTCAAATTTTGTGATCTTGAACCCTGGTGGCAAATGGATGTGAGGGAACATGCATAAATCACTGAAAGATACACTTTTGTGACCACCTATTCCTTGTATGTTCTTTATGTTCTGTTCAAGACTTTTCATTTTCCTGTCCATCTCATCTGGCTCAACTGTCTTGGCAGGCTTTCCATTTTCCAATGGTGACTCGTATTGAGGAGGCTGGTTGTATGGAGCCGAGACCCCGAAAGCCATATTTGGAGAGTAGTATTGGCCATCATAAGCATGAAATGGTGGCTCGTTGTTTGTCCTCGTCACAGGAAGTGGTGGCAGGATTATATATACCTGCGCGCCAGACACAACAAGAGGGATGTTCCTGAACGGTGCGGCTGGAGGTCGCACATTAGAGGTACCAGGGGCGGCATGGAAGTTGTAGTTTGGCACATACCCTGGTGGTAGAATGTGATCGCTCATTGCACGGAGCAGTGGTTGAGTAGCCAGGGGTACGGTGGAAGTTCCTTCTGAGGAACCTTGAGGCGGAGGCTGACCGGAGACCCAAGTCTGATACACATCAGACAGTTGTTGTTTCAATCTTCTTACTTCCTCCGACTCTTGCTCACCTGACTGACCATGGGGGTCGTCACTAACCAACTCGATTTCATCATTATGATCCATCGGTACCTTTCCTTTAGATTTGGTGAAGTAATGTGTGATGCCAGTTTCACCACAAACCAACCACCTTAAGATTACTATATAAGAGGCAACAAACATGTTAGAGTTAAGCATTATACAAATATGAATCACGCGCAAATATGAGATTCTCCTAACATTATCACCGTCTCTAACATGATTTTGGAAGGCTTCATGTTTCATTCCGGCTTACAAGGTTGTTGTTTATTGACGCTCTTATTTATTCCTCTTTTTTTTTTGCTTTTTTTTACATCTCGCCATATTTTAGAGCCACAAAAAAAAATCCGATCGAACCTTTTGGGGGTTGCGTACGTATCATGTCACCGCATGAATCAGATCGTTACGTAGTTCAACGACATGACCATATTTTGTTTTCTATTATTTATTTTTTTACAAAATGAACATCTTTGGTTCAATTTTTAATTTTCTAAAACAAAATCCATTTCATTGATATAATTTTTTTTTTAAAAATAGAAGACCCGAAAACAAAAATTACATAGACACGAACATCTAAACAAGACTAAACTTGTCTCAAAAAACAGACTTTTGAAGATAAAGGGCAAAACAAGAAGACTCTTACACACTCGATAACAAAAAATCAACAATCAAAATGGACAGCCAAATAAAAGAGACTCTGATCTTTGCGGGAGAATCCAACAACATCATTTTAGTCATGGAACTTATTCTTGCGGCTGACCACCAACATCACAATATATCACGATATATCCTCTCTAAGTCTGCAAATATGTGACGGGCGACGTTCAATGATACTTCTATAAACCGCTCTGGCGTCATTCCCTGGCAACTCCCACAAGCTCGGGAGGTATACGTGGCTACCTCGAGGATCCTTTCCTTAATGTGTTCCTGAGCCAAGTGCAACTCTTGATTTCGTTGACCACGGGTCTCAGCTAGATCCATTGCATCACGCTCGCGCTCCAAAGACATATCTCTTTGGCGCCGAATTTCCAGTGACTCCCTCTCCAAACGAATAATCATACTTTGGTAGTGATGTCTTTCTATTTCAAACTCCGCGATCTAGCGTTCCTTGCTTGAATCAACTCCCCCTATCTGATCCCTCAGACCTTGTATTAATGGAGCAAAACCTTTGCGCTCATGATCACGGACCACCTTGAACTGGGCTTCTCTTTCTTCCTGTTGTTGAGCGGTAGGGATCACTTTTTCTGCCTAATTTTAGCTTTGAGTGCTCTCCTCTCTTGTTCCCACTTAGCCTTTTCCCGCTCGAAATCAACCTGTTGTATGTCCATGGCTGTCTCCAAAATGCCTTTATCTTCTTGTAAAATGTCAATACGAGATTGGAACTCTAGTGTTACTTCCCTTCTGGTTTCTCTAACTCTGGCCTCGATCTCCTTTTCCTAAACCGCATGCCGTATGGATTTTTCTGGCCTTTGCTCCGGGATGGCCTGGTTGTGAAACCACTCAAGGTATGCGAGGCTTACCTCCCCACGTTGACGATCAGCTACCATCTCGTCCAAATCAGAAAATCGACCACCAAACCAAACCTTTTGTGCATATGACTCCCTTGGAGGTTCCTCTACCTCAAATTCCCACACGAACGGGCGCATGTCCTCAGTCGAGGGCCTCTTTTGCTCTCTCCCTAGCTGGCGCATGACGCGTAGGGGTGCGTAGGGTTGGAAACCTCTGAAACCAATGAGTATGAAGAACGGACGATACGTCGACATATGCATGACCCTAGAAGAAGGGAACCAATAATAGTTCCAAGTGATTATATCAGCACTCAATGAACCGATCAATATCCGCCAAGATCACCCCCTCTGGAAGATTATAACTTGCGGCCCTGTCTGGGTGACATCCAATGTAATTCAGCCAATTGTCATTGAATTTTACTGCTATTGGGTGATGATAAATGTGCTATATGAATCACATCTGCAGCAGAATGTTGCATTCCTCGAAGTAATCTTTACCCTCTTGGCAACGGGTCAAAGCTCGAAAAATATCTCCCAAAATCATGGGAAGAATGGTATGATCCTCGCTACTTTGCAAATACGAGACTACTGCAGCCAATCGAATTCTGATGCACCCACCGCGCTCTGGAAAGACCATGGTTCCCAGAAACGATATCATGAACGCGAAGATTCTCAACTCCCTCCATGCGTCGTAACTCAATTGGTTGACAAATTTTGTGCCCGAGAAGTTTTCAAACCCTTTCTTATCCCCAAATATGTTATAGAAATACTCCAACGGAACCCAACCTTCGTCCAGGCAACCCATTGGAATTCGACAGAGGCATAACATTTTTAAAAAGTTGTTCACACCAACCTTTCTCGGAGCATCAGGCTTTTTCTCACGAAGGTCTCTCTCTAATTCGGTAAACCCACCTAATTCTTCCAATGTAGGCGTCATTTCACAATCTTTAAACCTGAAGACATTGTTCACGGGGTCCCAGAAACCCACTAGAGCCTCTATTAAATCTCTGTTAGGCTTAATTCCCATGATGTTTGTGAGGAACTTGAGGTGCTTACATACTTGATTTTGTTCCCATGTAGCAAAACTAGCCCACCAATTGCAAAGACTACTCGGGGTCTTATCTCTGATCAAGAATATAGGAGGTGTCTCGTCCCTTACCTTTTTCTGACTGCTTCTTTGTGGAGAATTCATGGTGAACCTAAGAATAAGATAAAAAAGGGTCAAGACTTACCTAAGCTATATGAAATTCAGATTATTCTTTTTGTTATTTTTTTTTTAATTTAAATGCCATTTAGGACTCGATCTATTTACTTTTTTTTATAATAGTAGACACAAAAGGTGGAAAGTGGCTATTATTATGATAACGACCTTTTGATACTTCCACGGAAGGCTTAAGGGATTTATCGGTATAAACGGCTAAGCATGGGGACAAAATAAAAAATAAAAAATAGACAAAATAAACAAAAATGGATACTTTAACGAAAACGACCCTTCGGTACTCCCGAGAGAGGTTCAAAGGCTGTCTCGACAAAAAATGGAAAAATAGCTATTTTAAAAAACGAACCTTCAGCACTTCCGAGAAAGATTTTAAGGTTGTCTTGGCAAAATGGTTGGAATACGGGTAAAGTAAAGAAAGTGACCAAAAATAGCATTTTAAAAAAAAAATTTATATGCACATGCGAAATTTTATGTTTTTTGTTTCTTTTTTTTGAAAAATGTTGTCACGACCCAAACTCCCACCCTTTGGGCCGTGACTGCGCCTAACGTTGAACCCGCTAGGC
>ML297771.1:0-15387 GCA_005239495.1 Nicotiana undulata
TTTTCGTTCTTTCATCACTTCACTTATGGCGTACTGTCACGTACGAACACATGGGGTGTAACAACCACAATGGGTGCAGATTGTATTCTCAGGGAGAGTGAGATACTTGCTTTTGGGATCCCACTTGGGCAGTTGACTCCCAAATCCAAGTCCTCTCCGGTTTCTACTATGGTTTTCTTGAAGCCATGTCAAGGCATCAGAGGATTTATTCCATTTACAAGTTTGATCTAACTCATGTTTGACTTTACCAAGTTCTTCTTTAAGAGTCCTTAATTATTCATCCTTGGTATACATCTTATCTTTTAGTTTTACCATATTTTCTTCTAACATGGTATGAGAGTGATCAATAATCTTTTTACAAGATCCTAGCTTTAACTTTAAATTTTCAGATTTTAGTTCTAGAATCTCAGTTTCAAGTGGATGAACCTGGTTCATTAAGACAATGTTTTTCTTTTCAGATTCACTTACTCTGATTTCCAGGTTCATGCATTTTGCTTTTAGCATTGCACATTCTTTACAGAGTTGTTCTTTCTCTTTTGTTGTTTCTTTAGAATCATCCATGAAATCCAGTAGCAACTCAGAGAGTTTCTCTTTAGATAGGAACTTTATTTTGTTTTTGAGATGNTTCTTCATTTTCACCATCTTATGATTCTTCATCTGAGCTTTCCCCCCAAGCAGCAACCATAGCCTTTGTTATGATTTTCTTGGGTTGGACCAGTTCCTTCTTCCTGTTCCTTCTTTCAAATCTCTCCTTTTTCCATTCCAACTCCCACTGAGGACAATTCTTGATATGGTGGTCAGTCTTTCCACACTTGTAGCATCCCTCGTTGATTGGCTTTCTGGAGCTTTAGCTTTGTTGTAGTTTCCACCTCTTGAGATGCCCTTTATGAGGAAGTTTCTAAATTACTTAGTGATCATGGCCATCTCATCTTTCTCCAGATCTTCTCCCTCAGTGATTCTCAGTGCTAGACTCCTTTCCTTCTTTGGAGCATCCATTTTCATTGTTTGCCTTCTGAGTTCATAGGCAGTAAGGTTTCCAATAAGCTCGTCCAGTCTGAGGGTTGCCATACTTCTGGATTCCTGGATAGCAGTGATTTTGCTTTCCCAAGAAATTGGCGAGACCCTGGTTAGGATCTTCTCCACCCTGCCCTCTTCAAGAATGACTCTACCAAGAGACTTGAGTTCATTTGTCTGAGTTGTGAACCTCGTGTACATCTCTTGGATTGTCTCTCCTTCTTTCATAGCGAAGTTTTCATACTGAGAGTATAGTAGATTACCTCTTGATCTTTTCACTTGAGGTGTTACTTCATGGGTACTTGCAAGGTATCCCATATTTGTTTTGCAGTGGTGCAGCTTTGGATTCTGCTATACTCGTCTGGACCTAGTCCACACACTAGCCACTTTTTGGCCTTAGCATTCTTCTCCCATTTCTTCAAATCTTCAGCAGTGCAGTCAGCTCTTGTTTTTGGTACATCTACTCCTTCAGCAGTATTCTTCATGGTGGCTAGAGGACCATCAGTGACTATGTCCCAAAGCTCATAGTCTTCTCCAATCAAGTGGTCCTTCATCCTGTTCTTCCACCAAGAGTAATACTGGCCATTAAAGGATGGTGGCCTTGCAGTTGATTGACCCTCCCAGTTTCCAGGTGGTGCACTCATTTTAATCTTTTCCAAGGTGTTAGCCTTTTCAAGGATAACCTGCTCTGATACCAATTGATGTTTTATACGTCAATACCACACAAGAGGGGGGTGATTTGTGTGGTGTCCAATTTTTGAGTGAAGTCTCTATAGAAGAACCTGGTTCTTCTATGTGTTCCAACTCGTACTGTTGCAGAATAATAAATGCAGAAAAGTAAAGAACACAAAGATTTTTACATGGAAAACACCCGGTTCAAAAGGTGAAAAAACCACGACCTACTACTCAGTAGGAGTTTCCCAAACTCTTCACTACAACTCTGAGCCAAACAGCATTTACAAAATAAACTCTTTTGTAAACCTAAGGACTAACTCTAATCCCTTTGTAGCAAACTAGCCTCTAGCTAATTGCGGCAAACTTCAAGTTAACTCTAACTTGATCAATGTGTACCTATTACAATTGCTTCTAATAAAGCTGAAAGATACAATATTTAATCACCTACTACAAACCAACTAGACTCAAAAGATAACAGATGAAACTGGTTCAAGTAGCTTTTGTGTCGCACAAGAAATCTGCTTGCAAAATTGCTTTGGTAATTTTGCTTTCAATTCTTGTTTCGCTTCTGTCTCTGTGCGATCAATTATTCAGCAGGAATGCTTCAAAAATTTGTAGACTCAGTAGTTGAGATGTTGTTGTTTATTTCTAGTGCAACTCTTCCTTGGTGGAAGAGTTTGTGTTCATCTCAACTTCCTCGATTGAATCTGTCCTTGCTGAATTCGAACTCTTTCTTCTTATCACTTTGCAACCTTTTCGCTTTAGGAGACAACCTCTTAGTTCATAGATAATCCACATATCATGTTTATCTCCTGTGCATGTACGCTTCTTCTGCCAATGGGTCTGTTTGATAATGTTTGCCCTGATGGACCTGGTTCAACTGGGTAGGTCAATCTTCAAAACCATGCAGTGACTTGGTTCAACATGCCCGCTCCCATGAGAGTAGTGGAAGGAATCACCCCGGTCGCGAAATATATATATTACGAAGTGGTCACATATAAATAATAGAGTTACCCCGCTCGCGAATCATACCTGCGACTCGGGTACCCATATACATACACACCTTCAGGTATTACATCCAGAATTTATCAGGGGATGATTGGCCAAAGAAAGGATAAATTCTCTTTTTAGATGATTAAGATAATGAAGTATAACCTACCTAAATATTCATTTACTAATTCAATGATATTAGACAGCCTCGTTTTATCAACAAAGTTTCAAGTACAGCAAGTAAAACATGCTAGTGGATCCTAGGCAACCCGGACATAAGCATATTAGTAGCTACGCACGGACTCCCGTCACCTCGTGCGTACGTAGCCCCCCACAAATAGTAGCACATAATTAATTAGTTCACCTATGGGGACAATTCCCCCTCACAAGGTTAGAAAGGAGACTTACCTCACTCCGAAATTCCATAACCGGCTTCCAAGTCCTTCCGATGACTCAAATCGTTGCACAACGCTCTGAAACTAGCCAAATAACGACAAACTAATGAAAATATACTCTAATACTTGTTAACAATTCAAATTATATAAATTCCCAACTCCGCTCGAAAAGTTGACCAATTTTCCCTCGGGCCCACCTGCCCGGATTCCGAAATTTTTCGAAGATAATGATCACCCATGACTTTACTAGCTCAAATATATAATTTACTCTTAATTTCATGCTCAATTTCGTGGTCAAAATCCAAAATACCAATATCTAGGTCTTCTACCAAAAATCCACAATTTCAACTAATTTCCATGTTCTAATCCAGATATACACGTGTATTTAACTCAAAATTGTGAAGAAAACACTTACCACATTTCATATGGTGAAAATCGCCTCAAAAATCGCTTCAATCCGAGCTTCATAGCTCCAAATATGCTAAAAATGGCCGAAACCTCGATATATAACTTTTGCCCAGGTATTTACTCATCACGATCGCGTAAAATGCATCATGATCGCGAAGTAAAAAAAATTCCAGCCCAAAATTTTCTCTTCGCGATCGCGAAGAACAAATGCCCAGCTCTTCCGGACAGCCTCTAGTAGAATGGTCATAACATTTTGCACAAAACTCCAAATGACAAATGGTTTAATGTTATGAAAACTAAACTCCAGGATCTACAACTTTCTGTTTTTTTCATCTCACAATTGCTTATAGATTTCGAGATATAAGCTGCCAAAATCAGTCCTATGCAATACAAATTTCTTCTTCATCTTCCCGGACACCCTGTAGTGTAACAGACATATCCCTTTGTACACAAATCCAAATGCTAAATGGCTTACTTTTCTAGAAATTAGACACAAAGGGCTACAACTTTCATGTTCACATCATCTCAAAATTTCTTATAGATTGTGAGATATGAGCCTCCGAAGTCGAGTCAGTGCAGCAGAACATTTGCTCTACGCGATCGCGAAAGGCTTTCCACGATCGCGATTCACTGGCCCATTTCTCTCATTTTACTCATCGCGATCGCGACCAATTTCCCGCGATCGCGTAGCACAGTGATGTAGACAAATACCAACATCTATAAATGTCCTAGAAATGGTCTGAAACCACCCCGAAACTCACCGAGCCCCTCGGGACCCCGTCCGAACGTGCCAACAAGTCTGAAAACATATCACGGACTTAGTCGAGGCCTCAAATCACATCAAATAACGTCAAAATCATGAATCGCACCTCAATTCAAGCTTAATGAATGTTAGAACTTGAAATTTAAACATTCGATGTCGAAACCTATCAAATCACATCCGATTGACCTCAAATTTTGCACACAAGTCACATTCGACATTACAGACCTACTCGAACTTTCGGAATTGCATTCCGACCCCGATATCAAAATTTCCACTTACGTTCGGATTTCTCAAAAACCTTCAAATTTCTATCTTTAGCCAAATGGCTTCAAAATAACCTACGGACATCCGAATCCACTTCCGATCGCGCTCCCAACTCCAGAATTACCATACGGAGCTATTCCCAAACTCGAAATCCCAAACGGACATCGATAACACTGAAATGCACTTCAATCCAGACTTATGAAATTTCTTCTAAAATGTTAACTTCCACAATATACGCCGAAACGCTCTCGGGTTATCCAAAACCTGATACGAACATTTGCCTAAGTCCGAAATCATCAAACGAACCTGCTGGAACCTTCAAATCCTCATTCGGAGGTCGTTAACTCAAAATTCCAATCTTAGTTGATTCTTCCAACTTAAGGCTCCCGAAATGAGAATTTTCTTTCCAATTTGACTCCGAACTTCCCGAAATTCAATTCCGACCACACCTACAGGTCATAATACCTGCAACAAAGCTGATCATGACTTCAAACCGGTGAACGACGCGCTAGAGCTTAAAATGACCGGTCGGGTCGTTACATATTCCTTATCCAATAAGCTGAAAATAGTACAAATGCAGCTGTCACCCTTATCCGTTGGGACAACTGCCCTATTCTAGAAGATTTCCAGCCCTTAAAATTACTTCTTTACCCCCTAAAAATCTGATTTTTTTATTCTGGAAGGTTCTTGGGTTGTTACACCCAAGATCCCTTTCAACTAAGATTCCTAATATACCCCTTAAGGTCCCTAGAATTACCCTTTAGGTAACTAAGGTTAAGGTTGTGGGGTTAAATATTAACTCTAGTTAGTTATCTGAATTTTAACTTATGCTAATCAATTTTAGGATCTTAGGTTAATTAAAGACAGTTAGTTAGGTCAGTCATTAGATAAGGACTAACTTTATTCTAGTAGCTAAAACTTTGTTGTCTTGTTAATTAATTTCAGATTTGATTAATTACTTTAGGTCAATTAAGTTAATCTTCTTAGACTTAGGTTAATCAATCTTACCATTCGCTTATCTTAGTTTCCAACTTAAACTTAAGTGTGGTTAGTTTTCTCTTAATCACCCAAAATTAGAATCCTTCAGAGCTAAAATTCAGCATCAATAATTAAACTTATGATTACACTGAATTGGAATTTAGGTAGTTGAATCCATGATGTAACGGTTTGGGATTTAGGCTATACTATCAGGTTAGACTAAATTAGTCCTAAACATGTAGGCTTAGACTAAGATGGGAGATAATTAATTACCCTTAATAAATTATTTTAAGGGAAAAAAATATTTTAAAGGAAAAATCTGAATTCATCATAATGCTACAGTTCAGCAGAGAATTAAGCACTTAAGAGAAGACCTACCTCTATTAATAATTTAAAAAAATAGGAAATCAGCCTATAAACAGGCTGATTATAAGACAACATGCTAAATAGCAGATGCATTCAAAGCAGAGAACCTTAATTTATTTATCAATTGATACATTTAAAACGAGAAATAATTTATATAAACATGCTACTTAGACTAAGGCAGGTTCCAGAAAAGAGAAAAGGAAACCTAAACTGTTAAATTCAAATTAAAACGTCTAGGGCAAGAAATCAAACAAGACTATTATTATTGAACAAAGAGAGAGGGAATACCTGTCGACTAAAACTGTTTTGGCCGGATTCCGGTGGCTTCGCCGGAGTTCAGTCGGACTCCGGTGAGGTTCGAATTGAATCAAACCTACGTGAATCGCTTGCTCTTGTAAAGAGCAAGTGACTCACGTAGGTCTGAGCCAACGGGGGTCTCTAGATCGGCAGGTAGACGGAGTTTAGGGTTTTTGTTTTTTTTCAGATTTGAAATTGCTCCTTTGAGGGCGAGTTTTTGGGGAAACTAACGGTGGGATGTTGTTGAGGGGGTGAAGGAGGTTAACTAGTGAAATTTTGGGTCGATTTTGAGTTGGTCCGCCGCTGGAGGCAATTTCCGGCCGGCGGAGCTAGGGCGGGGGGACGGTGGCTCCGGTGAAATTAGAGAGAAGAGAGAGGTGGGTCTCTGAGGGTGTTAGGCTTTGAATCTTGAGGGGGTAGGGGGGAGTTTGAGACAGTTTTATACTTAAGGGGTCACTAGTTTAGGACCGTTGGATCAAGATGATCCAACGACCGGGGGGGGGGGGGGGGGGGGGGTTGATAGGATAAACGTGGTCGTTTTGGTTTAAGGCTGGGGCAGGCTGGGTATCTCTTTGGGATGGGTCGTTTGTAGTGTAGAGACACTTATTTTGGGCCTGGGCAAATTAGCCCAGGTCCTATTTTGATATATTAGGATTAATTATGCCTAAATAAATATTAATTAACAGTAACCTAATCAAATTCAAAAGAAAACATGTAATAATTAATTCTAACCTTAATTTCATCTAATCATAACTTAATTAAGAATAAAATAATTAAGTTTATACTCCTAATCACATCTATGATTTATTGGATAAAAATGATTAATTTTAGTAATTAGTTGTCAAAACTACATTACATCAAATAATCATCATTCGTTTGTTATTTAATTCAATTAATTACAAATAATAAATTCATAATTCCTTGATAATAGTTATGCAATTTTAATAATTTTAAAAGATGAATTATAAATATGCAAATGCAAAAACATTAACAATTAATTATTAAAATTCAATAAAAATTTGTAAGATTAATTTATTGTATTGAATTTTGTAGGAGTATATGGTGGGTGAAAAATCACGTGCTCACAATCCCGATAGGACTTCATATGTCCAAAATATAACCTTACTACTCATTTAACTCATTCATACCTAAGCCGAATGTACGAGGTGTTACAGGATGAATCCTGGAGATGAATGAAAAACTGCTTTTAAGACCAAATATGGGCTTTATGAGTGGTTAGTTATGCCTTTTGGCTTGACTAATGTACCTAGAACTTTCATGAGATTAATGAATCATATCTTTAAGCATTTTCATGGGAAATTTGTTGTGGTGTACTTTGATGATATCTTGATCTTTTCTAAAACTTTAGAGGAGCATGTAGAACACCCAAAACAAGTTTTTGAAGCTCTTAGAGAGCAACTTTTATTTGCTAATCTTAAAAAGTGCACTTTTTGTGTGGATCATGTGATTTTTTTGGGTTTTGTAGTTAGTTCTAAAGGAGTTGAGGTTGATGAAGAGAAAATCAAAGCAATAAAAGAATGGCCTAAACCTAAGAGTGTAACTGAAATTAGGTATTTTCATGGACTTGCTAGTTTTTATAGGAGGTTTGTGAGAGACTTTAGCACCATTGCTTCTCCTTTAACTGAAGTTATTAAAAAGGATAAGATTTTTACATGGGAAAAAGAACAAGATGATGCTTTTAACTTGTTGAAAGAAAAGTTATGTTTTGCTCCTTTGTTACAATTACTTGATTTCTCTAAATCTTTTGAAATTGAATGTGATGCTTCTGGCAAAGGAATATGTGCTGTTTTGATGCAAGATTCTAAACCTATTGCCTACTTTAGTGAGAAGTTGAGTGGAGCCACATTGAACTATTCCACTTATGACAAAGATCTATATGCTTTGGTAAGGGTTTTAGCCACATGGCAACATTACTTGTGGCCGAGAGAGTTTGTCATTAAAACTGACCATGAATCCTTGAAGTACTTGAAGAGTCAAGGTAAGCTAAGTATGAGGCATGCTAAGTGGGTTGAATTTATTGAAACTTTTCCTTATGTAATTTCTTACAAACAAGGGAAAGGGAATGTTGTTGCTTATGCACTTTCAAGAAGGTATGTCTTAGTTTCTACTCTAACTTCTAAATTGATGGGTTTTGATCAAATCAAGGGACTTTATGATAATGATGTTGATTTTGGCAAAAATTTTGCAAATTGTAAGTTTGGTCATTTTGAGAGGTTTAATCTTCAAGATGGGTTTCATTTTAAGGAAAAAAAAGTTGTGTATCCCTAATTGCTCTTTACGTGAAGTATTTGTAAGGGAAGCACATTGTGGAGGGCTTGTCGGTCACTTTGGACTCCCAAAGACATTAGACATACTTGCTGAAAATTTCTTTTGGCATGGCATGAGAAAAGATGTTGAAAGAGTGTGTGCACAATGTTTGGAATGTAAACAAGCTAAATCTAAAGTGTTACCTCATGGTCTTTACACACCATTACATGTTCCTACTTCACCTTGGGTTGATATTTCTATGGATTTTGTGTTAGGCTTGCCTAGAACAAGGTATGGTAAGGATAATATATTTGTTGTGGTAGATAGGTTCTCCAAAATGGCTCGTTTTATTTCTTGTTTAAATACTAATGATGCTTCACATGTTGCTGATCTATTCGTAAAAGAAGTTGTTAAATTGCATGGTGTACCTAGAACAATTGTTAGTGATAGGGATGTTAAGTTTTTGAGCCACTTTTGGTGTGTATTTTGGGGGAAGTTAGGTACTAAATTGTTGTTTTCTACTTCTTGTCACCCACAAACTGATGGACAAACTGAAGTAGTTAATAGAACCTTAAGAAACATGTTGAGGGTTGTTTTTAAAGGTAAATTAACTTCTTGGGAAGATCACTTACCTATGATTGAATTTTCTTACAATAGAACAATCCATTCTTCTACAAGTATGTCTCTTTTTGAGGTTGTTTATGGTTTTAATCCCTTTACTCCCCTTGATTTATTAACATTACCTACTAATTATATTGCTAACCTTGATGGTAGGACAAAGGCTGAAATGGTAAAAAACAATTATGAGCAAACAAGGCTTGCAATTGAGAAGAAAAATGAGCAAACTGCCTTGAGAAAGAATAAGGGTCGAAATCAAGTTGTTTTTCAACCTGGAGGTTTAGTTTGGGTTCACTTTAGAAAGGAGAGGTTTCCTTCCAAAAGGAAGTCAAAGTTGCATCCTAGAGGAGATTGCCCATTTCAAGTCCTTGAAAGGACTGGAGACAATGCTTACAAGCTGGACCTTCCTGGTGAGTTACAAGTAAGTGCTACATTCAATGTTGTTGACTTGTCTTTGTTTGATGTAGGATCGAATTCGGGGACGAATTCTTTTCAAGAAGAGGGGTATGATAGCATCAAGGACAATGATACAGTTTTGGAAGCTCCAAGAAGGCCATTTACAAGATCTCAAGCTAAAGAATTGCAGACTAAGGTTGCTGGACTTTAATGGCAAATAAAGAATCTTTTAATTATAGAGGAAGAGCTCAAGCCCAAAGGAGATGAATACTCCAAGTTTTACAATTATTTGGTGGCCCGAATTGAAGTCCAAGAAGAGGAAGATTGGGTCCCAACATCAGCCCTTGAAGTCCACCAAAAGGGCACCTAGACGAGCTTAAAATGAGCTTAAAAGAGGTCCAAAAGGGGGTGTTTCAAAAGGATCCCAATTGGAGTCCAACCGAATGGTCCAAACTAGTAGTTTAAGGGCCCAAATATTCCCCACAAAGGGGTTTGGCCGCCCACCCTCTTATTTTTATTAGTTTTTATTAGGTTTTCTAGTATTTAGCTTAGCCTCCAAGTTAGGGTTTGCCATGGCAGCCACCTACCTAGTTTTAAGGACTTTTTACTCCTATAAATAGGAGTTCTTTTCATTCATTGTGGTACTTGATTATTGATTAATAAATATTATACTTTGAGAGTTCTTTTAAACCTTTGTTACTTATGCTTTGAGATTTATCTTTCAACCTTTACTAGTTCATAGTTCAAGGTAGTAAGATAACTTCTTTATTGTGATATCATTGATTTCTCTGTGATATTCTTAGAAGGCGATTAATTCTAGTTATTAATTGTTGTCTCAAGTTACTCGTAAAGCGGTCAAGATCTGGTTTTTGATTTTTTCTTAAGTAAAGACGTTTGATTTCTTCAATAAATCATAACGTTGTTTCTTGGAACTTGTGTTCTTGGAAGTTCTTGGAATTCTTTCCCTGAATTTTCCCATACCCTTTATTTTCTGCACTTTAATTCTAGTCGTTTAATTCCTTATTGTTATTTTTTCCGCATTTACTTCTCAAAATTCTTACTCTAGTTTGGATTACCAACCTTTTTGTTATCATTATTGCTTATGCTTCCAGGCAGTTAAAGAATCATGAAAAGAACTACCTCACACACGACTTGGAGTTTGCAGCAGTGGTGTTTGCATTAAAGATATGGCGACACTACCTTTATGGCGAGCATTATGAAGTGTTTACATATCACAAAAGCCTCCAGTGCATTTTCAAGCAAAAATAATTAAATTTGAGACAAAGAAGGTTGCTCGAGCTATTGAAGGATTATGACATCAATATCCTTTATCACCCGGGAAAAGCTAACGTGGTAGCATATGCACTTAGTAGGAAGTCAATGGGTGTCTTGGCCCATCTTGCAGTAAAAAAGCGAACTTTAGGTCGATAAATTCAAAAACTAGCAAATGATGGAATTAGATTGGATGAGACCGAAGAAGGAGGTATAACTGTTTATGCCTCAGCGCAATCCTCCCTTGTTGCACATCTTAAGGCTAAGCAAGACGAAGATCCGTAATTAGTGAAGTTAAAAGGAGTCACAAACAAAGAAATCACTGCTTTCACTCTAGGAAGTGACGGAGTTTTGAAGTTGAATGATCGGTTATGTGTTCCTGATGTAGATGGTCTGAGAAAGTCCATAATGAAAGAAGCTCACAGCTCGAGGTACTCTATCCACCCAGGTGCTACCAAAATGTTCCTCGACTTGAAAGAGTTGTATTGGTGGAAAGGCATGAAGAAGCAAGTAGCAGATCATGTGGCTAAATGTTTGAATTGCTAGCAAGTCAAAGACGAGCATCAGAGGCCAGGTAGCCTAGCTCAAGATATAAAGATACCACAGTGGAAATGGGAGATGATTAATATGGATTTCGTAGTAGGTCTACCTCGCACATATCATAAGCATGATTCAATTTGGGTTATTATAGACCGACTAACAAAGTCCGCGCATTTCCTACCAGTAAAGACGATAAATTCTGCAGAACAGTATGCGCAGTTGTACATCAAAGAAATAGTCTGATTGCATGGTACTCCAATTTCAATCATATCTGACAGAGGCCCTCAGTTCACAGCGCATTTTTGGCAGGAATTTCAGAAAACATTAGGTGCCAAGGACAATTTGAGCACTGCTTTCCATCCACAGACCGATGGTCAGGCAGAAAAGACCATTCAGACACTCGAAGATATGTTACGTGCATGTGTTATAGATTTTGGAGGTAATTGGGATGATCACTTTCCACTTGTAGAATTTGCTTACAATAACAACTATCAGGCCAGTATTGGTATGGATACTTATGAAACGTTGTATGGGTGAAGATGTAGGTCTCCAGTGGGTTGGTTTGAACCAGCAGAGGTGTCGTTGATTGGTCCAGAGTTGTCTGTGAGGCCTTAGAGAAAGTTCAGCTAATCAGAGAAAGACTGAAAGCGGCTCAGAGTCGTCAAAAGTCTTAGTCTGACAAGAGGCATCGTGAATTGGAGTTCATGGTTGGTGATAAGGTGTTTTTGAAAGTTTCACCAATGAAAGGAGTTATGAGGTTTGGTAAGAAAGGTAAACTTAGTCCTAGATTTATCAGACTTTATGAAATTCTTGAAAAGAAAGGAAACGTGGCTTATGAGCTAGCGCTTCCCGTTGAGTTGTCCTCTGTTCATCCTGTCTTTCATTTGTCTACGCTTAGAAAGTACATTCATGATGAGTCGCATAAAATACCTGTCGATACCATAGTAATTAAAGAAGTCTTGACTTATCAAGAGGTACCTATAGAAATTCTCGATAGGCAAGTAAGAAAGTTGAGAATAAAAGATATAACATCGGTAAAACTTTTGTGGATACGTGGGAAGTCGAGGAAGATATGTGGAAGAAGTATCCATATTTATTTGAGGGAAAAGGTATGTTGTGATGACCCAAAAGGTCATCCTGAGTTGATTAAGCTAAATCTGTGTCTCGAGGCCCCGAAAGCCTCCGTTAATCTCACCTCGATGGGCGTGCACAGCCCGGGCGCGTAGCCGGGAGGCCTTTATGTGAAAGTTTGATAATAAGTTGAATTTGCAGTAATTAATTGAATACAGTTGACTTGGTTAACATTTTGGTAAACGGACCCGGACCCGTGATTTGACAGTCTTGAAGGGTTCGTAGGAAAATATGGGAATGGGGCGTATTCCCGGAAACAAATTTCGAGGTCCCAAGCCCGAGAAATGAATTTTTAAAGAAAATTATTTTCTGAAAATAATAAAGGCTTTTGAAAATGAAATTTGATTTGAAGTCTATGTTACCGGGCCCGTATTATGGTTTCGGAGCCCGGAATAGATTTAATATATGTTATATGAGTTATATGTAAAGTTTGGTGTAAAACGAACTTAAAATGACGTGTTCCGGATCAAAATTTGAATAATTGAGCCTTACAAAGTTTTAAGAAAATTCTAGGAGTTTTGAGGTTTAATTCATTGATTTTGATGTTATTTCAGTGGTTTTAGTACTTGAACAAGTTCGTATAATGATTTGGGAGTCGTGTGTGTTTTTGGTTTTGAGGCCCGAGGGATCGGGTGAGTTTCGGGTAGTTAACGGGGTGTAAAATGCATGAAAAATCTGGTTTTTCTTTAATTTGCTGGTGTCCAGGTATTTACTCTATGCGAACGCACCCAAGGGGATGCGAACGCATAGAGTAAAAGTGGGGTCATGGGGAGCTGGGTAATTTGTGCTATGCGAACGCACCCAGTGTGGGGCGAACGCGGAGGGTAGGGGTGACTTAGGCTATGCGAACGCACCCTCCAAGGTGCGAACGCAGAGGCTCAGGGTTAGGACCCTATGCGAATGCATCACATAGAGCGTGAACGCACAGGGTCAGTGTCCAGGGGAGGGCTGGGGGTCATTTACCCTATGCGAACGCGACCCCTCAATCGCGAACGCATTGGACAAAGCTTCTAAACCTCCGCGAACGCGGCCTGGGGCCCGCGAACGCGGAGAGTAATTTTGCCCAGTCAATTTTTAAGTCCCAAAACAGAATCATTTCGGGATTTCTCCCATTTTTCACAACTCTTCTTCTTCCCCAACCCGACCTAAGCAATTTTTGAAGAACTTTTCCTCCATAGCTCCATAGGTAAGTGTTCTTAACATAATTTCCTCTTATTTTCATCAATCAAACACTAGAATCTAGGCCTAAAATCCTAAAAATCAAGGTAGAAACTAGGGGTTTTGGGTAGAGTTAGGTTTTTGGGAATTTTGGGTAATTCAACCCCAATTTGGGGTCGGATGTCAAAACAAATTATATATTCTAACTAGTGGGGGTATGGGTAATCGGGTTTTGGTCCGAGCCTCGTGTTTGGACCAAGCGGGCCCGGGGTCAAATTTTGGAACTTTGGAAGAATGCTAGGAATTGTATATTTAGGCTATGGGATTGTATTAATGAGTCAATATTGATAATATTGAATTGATTATGATTAGATATTAGAGGCTTGAATTGCATTTTTTTGAACCGGGTAAGTGTCTTGCCTAACTTTGGTGAGGGAATAGGTATTGTGCCCTATGTGCTATGTGTTTTATCATGTCCAATGTATAGGTGAGGTGACGAGTACCTATGCATTGTGTGTCAAGTATGCCCGTGAGTCCGTTTTGCTTAATTATTTGTTATTACCTCAATGATTATTGTGTTATGAAGTAGTTCATTTGGAAAATTGTTTAACTGTGGAGACTACTTGATTAAGAATTGTGTTGTGATGTCCTAGTGGAGGACCCAAATCTTTAAGTTATGTACTCATAAGGAATTGGTTATAGCTGAGACCCTTGCCGGGCAAACGTGTTGATTTTAGTTGTTATTCCCCATGTCGGGTGGTTATGAATTGAAATTTCGGTAATTGATTTCCTTGCCAAGTTGTTATTTATTGTTAATATTACTTGGGTTAGGAAGAGAGTAAAGCACGAAGGGTGATGCCGCGCCATTCATTCATATCATCCCTTATTTATTTATTGCAATGTGAGGAAGAGAGTAAAGCATTGTGATGACCCAAAAGGTCATCTTACGTAAGTTAAGCTATATCTGTGTTCCGAGGCTCTGAGATCCTCCGTTAGTCTCACCTCGATATGCGTGCGCAGCCCGGGCGTGTAGCCGGGAAGCTATTATGTGAAAATTTGATAAAAATGAGTTTTGATAATTAATAAATGAATATAGTTGACTTTGGTCAACATTTCTGGTAAACAGACCCGGACCCGTGATTCGACGGTCCCGGAGGGTCCGTAGGAAAATATGGGCCTTGGGCATATGCTCGGAATCGAATTCCGAGGTCCCAAGCCCGAGAAATGAATTTTTAAAGAAAATTGTTTTCTGAAAATAATAAAGGATTTTGAAAATGAATAATTATGTGAAAACCGTGTTACCGGGTCCGTATTGTGGTTCCGGAGCCCGGAGCAGGTTTATTATATACTATTTGTCTTATCTGTAGAATTTGGGGTAAAACGGACGTGAATTGAGTGGTTTCGGATAAAAAAATGGGACTTTGAGGTTTTAAAGAATTTGAAATGTGGCTTGGAAAGTGATGTTATGTTCCCGAGGTCCGAATGAGATTTTGAGATCGGGAATAGTCCTGTGGTGTTATTTATAATTTGTCTGCAAAGTTTGAAGTCGTTCCGAGCAGTTTAGGCCGGTTCGGCGTGTTGAAGTGAATTCTAGAATTTTAAAGTTCTTAAGTTAGGTTAATTAGATTTTGAGGTTTGATTCATGGTTTTTGATGATATTTTTAATGATTTAAAAGCTTGAACAAGTCCGTAGGATGTTTTGGGAGTCGTGTGTGTTTTTGGTTTTGAGCCCCGATGGCTCGGGTGAGTTTCGGGTAGCTAACGGGGTGAGTTTAAGGTAAAAAATATCTTGTGTTTTGCTGGTGTTTCTGGTGTCTGGTTTTGTTCAGTGCGATCGTGTAGGTCCTCCTGCGA
>ML297772.1:0-43275 GCA_005239495.1 Nicotiana undulata
CAGATAAGTTATAAATGACACCACGGAACTATTCCCGGTCTCGGAATCTCACTCGGACCTCGAAACATCACATCGCTTTCCATGCCACATTTCCAGTTCTTTAAAAATCTCAAAACCTCATTATGATCCGAAACCACTCAATTCACGCCCGTTTTACACCAAATTTTACAAATAAGGCAAATAATATATAATAAACCTGCTCCGGGCTCCGGAACCATAATACGGGCCCGACAACACGGTTTTCACATAGTTATTCACTTTCATATTCCTTTATTATTTTCAGAAAACAATTTCTCTTAAAAATTCATTTCTCGGGCTTGGGACCTCGGAATTCGATTCCGAGCATATGCCCAAGTCCCATATTTTCNAAGTCAACTATATTCATTTATTAATTATCAAAACTCATTTTTATTAAATTTTCACATAATAGCTTCCCGGGTACACGTCCGGGCTGCGCACGCATATCGAGGTGAGACTAACGGAGGCTCTCGGAGCCTCGAAACACAGATACAACTTAAATTACGTAAGATGACCTTTTGGGTCATCACATCTGAGGGACAATTGTTATGAGAAATGATTTGGCCCGAGGGGCAGATTTATGATGATTTTACTGAGTTTTCGAACTATGATTTACTTCGTTTTCCAACTGGTTTTTACTGAGAATTTTATTGAGATGTAATGATATTACACTTGTTTCAAAGGATTTCTGGAAACTGATTTTTGAACTCATGTATTTGATTAATACTATCTGGTGGCTTGGTGTTTTACTGCCTTTTGTGAATTGGTGTATCTGTATTGTGTGTTTTATAAGTCTCAGACTGTGATTTATTTTTATAACTGCTGAGTTGGCGTACTCATAAAGACTCGTTGTGCCTCTGTGCAAAGATCCAGGTACCGATTTAGAGCAGTAGCTGCTTTGTTCGTTAGCAGCAGTTCACGGGATTTCGAGGTAGCTGTCCAGCGTCCACAACTTCTCCATTTCCCTTCCTTATTTAGTTTTAGCATTTGATTCAGAGACATATATTATAGTTTTAGCAGAGTTAGATTTATTTATTCTTAGATGCTCATGACTATTGACTCCAGTCTTGGGAGGTTTTGTGTAGACTATTATTGGGACGCTAAGACTTATTGAAATTTATTTATTGCTATGTTTGCTGATTACCATTGTATTGTGAACTCTTATAATTGAACAAATGCATCGTAAGGTGATGGTTGGCTAGACTAGTTCCACGATAGGCGCCATCACGGCATGTTAGGATTTGGGGTCGTGACAGATTTAGTTAACTCCTTTGTGTTGGTTTGCCCGACAGCGGAGTCCGGCGCCATCGTGTCCTTTATTGGATTTGGGTCGTGATAGATACGACCCGATCCAACATATAATATTTAAACTGTGCACTGTCGAGGGTCGAACGGTACGAACCATAGATGCATCTATCTGCTACCGAGGCGTTCGACCCGCTCCACAAACAGAGAAAATACATTAAACAACCAATTCAAGATTTATTAAGAGGCAAATATTCAACGAATTACCAATTTTCATTCAAGGTCAAGTAAATGAAGTTTAACATGTTACGATTCCTTTGTCAAGTTTCAATACGATTTAAGCAAGTAAATTAACACGTAGGGTGCAAACATCACAAGTATAACATGATTTGGACCCTAGATTACCGGAATAAGCACAATTAGTAGCTACGTACGGACTCTCGTCACCTCGTGCGTACGTATCCCGACAAATAGGAGCACATAATAATTTGATTAGAGGGGATGATTCCCTTTTACAAGATTAGAAAGGAGATTTACCTCGTTCTGAAGTTCCATAACCGACTCCAAAGCCTTTCCAACAGCTCAAACCGATGCCCATTGCTCCAAATTTAATCAACAAATGTGCAAATCCATAAATATATACTCTAATACTCATTATAATCCAATTTACAACAATTTCCAACTCCGTTCGAAAAGTCGATAAAATCGCCCTCGGGCTCACGTGCTCTAATTTCGAATTTTTTTGAAGATAAACATTACCCATGGTATCATGAACTCAAATATATAATTTACTCTCAATCCATGCCCAAATTCTTTATCAAAATCCAAAATACCCATTTCTAGGTTTTCAACCAAAATCCCTAGTTTTCACTAATTTTTGATGAATTTTCATGTTAAAATCTATATATAATCCAAGTATTTAACTTGTAATGGGTGGGAATCATTTACCTTGACATAGATGATGAAAATATCCTTTTCAAAAGCTCTAAAAATCGCCAACCAAGTGAAAAATGAGAGGGGATGAGCCAAACCCCGTATTAAAACCAATCTGCCCAGGCCCGCTCTTCTTCGCGACCGCGAAGGCTAAACACACAACTTCCATATTTCCTCTATGCGTTCACGACCTAATGGCCGCGTTTGCGAACATGGTGAACCCTACCCTTCGCGTTCGTGGGCCCCAAGTCATGTTTGCGAAGGCTTAACGCCTGGCATGCCCCGACTCCCTACCTCTTCGGGTTCGCGTTCGCATGCGTCTACCTGTATTCGCGAAGGCTTCCATAACCTCAACTCCGTGTTCATGTCCCCTTCATCGCGTTCGCAATGGGAAAAATCCCAGAAGCCCAAAGATCCTTCTTCGCCAAGGCGTGAGACCCTTCGCGTTTGCAAAGGACAACACCAGACACGAGCATCAACCATTGCAAATTAGGGAAAAGGGTCTGAAACCACTCCGAATCACACCCGAGGCCCCCGGGACCCCGTCCAATCACATAAACCAGTCCCATAACATAACACGGTCCTGCTCGTGGCCTCAAATCATATCAAGCAATACTAAAACCACGAATCGCACCCCAATTGAAGCTTAGTGAAATTTAGAACTTCAAACTTCTACATTCGACGCCGAAACCTATCAAATCAAGTCCGAATGAC
Source organism: Nicotiana undulata (assembly GCA_005239495.1). Lineage (NCBI taxonomy): Eukaryota > Viridiplantae > Streptophyta > Magnoliopsida > Solanales > Solanaceae > Nicotiana > Nicotiana undulata. The sequence goes on from ML297772.1 coordinate 2,911, forward strand.
CTCAAATTTTTCACACAAGTCATAATTGACATTACAGACCTATTCCAACTTCCATAATCGGAAATCTGACCCCGATATCAAAAAGTCCACTCCTCGTCAAAGTTCCCAAAAACCTTCAATTTTCCAACTTTCGCCAAATGACTCCGAAATGACCTACGAACCTCCAAATCCACATTCGGATGCGCTACTAAGACTAGAATCACCATGCGGAGCTATGTCCAGGCTTGTAATTCCAAATGGACGTCGATAACATTAAAATACACTTCAACCCAAATTCATGAAATCCTTTCAAAATGCCAATTTTCCACAATAGGCGTCGAAACGCTCCCGGGTCATCCAAAACTCAATTCGGACATACATACAAGTCCAAAATCATCATACAAACCTTTTGGGACCTTCAAATCTCGATTTCGAGGACGTTTACACAAAAATCAAACCTTAGTCAATTCCTCTAACTTAAAGCTTCCGAAATTAGAATTCTCTTTCCAAATCAACACCGAACTTCCCGAAATTTAATTCCGACCACACGTACAAGTCATAATACCTGAGGTGAAGATACTAATGGCCTCAAACCACCGAACGAGGCGCAAGGGATCAAAATTACCGATCGGGTCGTTACACCATCCCCAATTTAAACTATCTAGTTCAATTATAATTCACTCGTAGTTAAACTCATTACCTGACCCAGATCAACCCCACTGAAATACAACCTTAATTAAGCCATTCTTTCTCCTAGGGGTTTCTAAAGGTAGGGTATTATCCGACTCGATACCGGTTACCGGTACCACATCGTTCTAGTCCAGATTTAGTATAACACTAGGGATTTGGATAAGGTACCGAAAAAAGTACCGGTAGAACTTGTCTAGTTAGTACCCTTAAGGTATTGAAATGGTACCCTTAAGTTTTTTTAAATGTAGTCATTTTTCTACCATTAGCCAACGATTATTATTTAAAAAATAGTCGTCGACAACAACAAAAAACGGTTATTTTTGCCTTCCTAGCCCCCTAACACCCCTAACCCCTAATTTATTTTTTAACTTCTAAGTTTGTTCAAATACATTTTCGCCCTATCTTAAAACTCTAAATACTCCATTTCATTTTTTCAATTTTCACACAGAACTCTCATATCTCTCTAATTGCAATTAATGTTTTACCACTATTATTAAGTTTCAAATTTATTTTTGTTCTATCTATGTTGTTATTTTTTGTAATTTTAATTATTTATTATTAAAAATGGATACTAAACTGGTAAAAAAAGTGTAAATAGATTGACTAAGGATAATGCTAAGCAGGGGGTTCTCGTTTTGAAACAAATCCTAGCTAGTCCAGATTTAGGCATTACATACCAGAAATGTAATCCTGCTTTTGAAAGTTTTCCTAGAACAACTGTTAGAAATAATGTTTGCAATGATGAAGGAAATGAAGACTTGCTGAAACATTGAAAGAGAAGAAACTTTAGCCATCCATAAATAATTCAACAGTAGTCCCCTTAAGGAACCTTCCTCCCCTCCCCGCCTTAACGAAAGTCCCCTTAGGGCACCTTCCCATCCTCCTTTTTACCAGTACTCTCGTCGTTTCTAGTTGTAGTGATCTGACCGGTCATTTAGAGATTTAACATTCTGTTTAGTGGTTCGAGGTCTTGAGTGGCTTCATATTGTGTATTATGACTTGCGTATATGGTCGGATTCGATTTTTCGGATATTTTGGGATTGATTTGGACGAGTGATTCTCATTTTAGAAGCTTAGGTTGGAAAATTGACCGAGGTTTGAGTTTTGAAAAAATGACCCCGGGACTATATATTGATGGATCAGATAGGTTTGTATAGTGATTTTGGACTTGGGCGTATGTCCAGAATCGAATTCGGAGGTTCCTAGGTTGATTTGACTTGTTTTGCCGAAAGTTAACAATTTGAAGGTTTAGGAATTTCTTAGGTTTGACTATGGTTTGACTTTATGGCTATCGGGTTCAGATTTTAGTTTTGGGATTTGGAATACCTCTATTATTTGGAACTTGTTTGTAAAGTTTTGGCGTCATTTCTAGTTGATTTGATGGAAATCAGATGCGTGGTTGTGTTTTGAGAAGTTCTTTGTCACGCCCCCAAAATCGAGGGACGGGACCGCCGCCTAACCGAATGAACACGGTCAAGCAAACCTGATTTGCCTTTCCTACCCAACGCGCTTCCCCGTATTTATAGCATACATTATTCATATGAAATAGCAAGAAAAAAATCAAAAGTGTGGATTCACAACATAAAGTCCATTTTTCCTCTTTTAACGTTTTAACATTAGATCTTACCAAAACATACATATTAAGTACAACATTCCCGATACTGGACCACGATTACGAGTAAGTACAACAACTACCCAAAATATATTTACAACCCACATAATGTCTACGAAGCCTCTAAGAGTACGGAAAGGAATACATAGACTTGTCGGCCGTAAGACCCCTACTATACCTCAAAAGAACGACATATACAAAATGAGTCAACATGAATTGCACACATCCCCGAGAGGAAGTGGGGCTCACCAGAACTGCTGAAGGGATGGAGGAAAGGCACCACTATCGGCGATTGGCGCTACCTGCTACAGAACCACCTACATCCATTTAAAAGATGTAGCGCCCCCGGTAAAATGGACGTTAGTACCATTGAATAGTACTAGTATGTATGAACAAACCTACTCTAGATAGGATAAACATCAATAGTCAAACTCAAGTAGAGGTATCATACAACAATGCACCGAAGCAAGGGAAAACACAAACAAGAATTTCCACATCCCTCATCCCGTTTTGCCATCTTTTGGATTATGTTCTTTTAAGTTTCATATTGTTATTATTATTACTGTTCCACCGTGTCGTTGTCACACGGATTCCGATATTTTCCCGATTGGCTAAGCCATCCTATGTGAGGTCCGAATTTCAATCACATCACATATCACCACCGTGGCTTGGTCAAACGGAGTTCGATGTCTGCCCGAATCGGCTAGGCTAACACCGTGGCATTTGCACTGCACACGGAGTCCGATCTCTGCCCGATAAGCTAGGCCATATCAACTGAAGCAGTGAGGACAATAATCATCATCATATCATAATATCAAGCCATCCATGTGTACGATATGGAGTCCGATCCCAGTCAGATCGGATAGGCCTTCTCACCCCTAGGACATTCTCCTGGTCCATTTATGGATATTTTAGATCACTTACATCATTTTTAACCTTTTTGATCCCCAACACATATCATTCTTTGATTCATCCTTCATATCATTAGAATCCTTTGATTCATATTTCACAACAATCCATCCTTTAATCCGTATTCCATAACAATCCAATTTATAGTTTCATGTTTCATATCAATTCAACCTCTTGATTTGTATTTCACATCGTTACCAAATCTTTACCCATATTCCATATCAGTCCATCCTTTCACATTTTACCACACCCATCACGTAATAGGATCACACACATAGTAAAAAGGGAACATGATGATCACAATTTATACACTCAAATAACATAACAACATGGTAGTAGCATGGGACAATATAGAAGCAAGAATTCCTCAATTAGGCACATAGAACACATAAATTCCATAGATAATCAACAAGAGAGTCATACCCGGAAAGTGAATTCAATGGGTTTATCCTACGAAGATTAGAGTTAGCCATACATACCTTGAACTTGGAATTTCCCCTTAATTTCTATCTCAAATCACCGGACCTCCTAGCGCCTTCAATCTAATTTACAATGTGACACATTTAAACTTAGAATTAGGACTCATGAACATGGCTTGAACTCATTTGGGCATTTTATCGAACTCTATGTGTTCCTTTAGACTACTAGCCCCTTTTTAGTGAAAGATTACTCTTGTAGACACGTAATTTTTGACCCTCCCCGAGATATTATACATTTTAGCGTTTAAATATTTAGTTTAGGCCTAATATCACTATTTTTACTAGTTTTGACTCTTTTACTTTATATTAAGCACACAATTGAAAATTATAAAAATAGTTCCATATTTCTCTATTTAATTCTCGTATTAGGTATTTTTAGAAGGATATATTACTTTGAACCTATTTTTATTTTAATATAATCTTTAAAAAATACCAAAAATAGTTTTGTTTTAACGGTTAGTTTTATTTTAATAGTTATTTCTACTTAATTAGGATTAATTAGTATATGTGGGTAATATTATTATTCAATAAGAAAAAAAATCTAATTTGAGATAAAAAATATTTTTTTTAGGCCCATTTTAAAACTTAACCCCAAAAGCCCAACCTCCCTTACCCTAATACTCTCTTCTTCTTCAAGACCTTAGACTAGACATACCCTAGCACATATACCCCTACCCAGCCGCCGGCAGCCTCCCATAGACCCACCCAACGGCCACCATCCCCCACCCCCTCATCCCTCCTCCTCATCGCACCTCCAACCTCACCATTTCCGCCGCACGCCACCACCCTTCTACACTAGCGACCCCATATACACGCACACACACTGATAGGACGAAGGGGGTGAAAACGAATAATAGGAGGAAGAACAGAGGAAAACGAATAACGGAGGAGACGCGACTCAGATTAGCTGCCATTGTAGTCGCCGGAGTTGACAACCGACAATGATTTTATGAGCTGCCCTTCTCCTCTTCTCCTCCACCTTCTATCTCTTTTGAAATTCCGGTGACCCTCCATTGAATCTGGCAAAGCAGCTTCGAAAACCGACTGAAACCTCTTTTGAAACCGCTCAAAACAGTCCGAAATCTGGTTCAGCGGGGTCGCCGGTGTTAATTTCAGTCGAGGTTCCCATCGCGGCTCACTTTTATGGACCGTGGATAACAGTAGAAAATTCTCTTTGATGAGGTTCATTTCTCAACTTTGTTCTTGATTAATTTTCCGTGTTATTTCTTGGGTGTTTGAGATTCGAATAAAAATCTTGTTGATTTTATGTTTTTATAATTGTGTGGTTGTGACGCTCAGATTAAGGAAGTTAGTTCACTATTTTATGTAATTACTTCTCTTATTAAAAAGAAATCAATTGTTCGAAAGCATCATGATTTCAATGATATATTAGTTTAGCTAGAAGAAACAAGTGGGCAGTGGATTAATGAAATAAAGGAAAGTAATTACGTGTTAGAATTAGTGAATGCATTTGGGATGTGGGGTTGGGATTTAAAGGAAACATGACTGAAGTTTGAGTATTACACGTTCATTTTTTTTTTGCTTTGTCCGATAGTAGTATGTTTAGGCCGACCACGCTTTGGTAGGCAAATTTTTAGGATATTTATGTTTTATTTTTTCTTTTTGAGGCGAGAGGTTATTCCCTCTAGTTTATTATTATCTGGGGAATGCACCGAAGAACTTTGTAAATATTTTGGAGACCTTGACAAGCATTGTGAGAAGTTGTAGTATAGGTTAGTTTAGTATTTTGCTTTTTATTTTTATTTTTATTTTTGTTTATTAGGTGGGGACGACCTCGAGCCTTTTGTGTGTTTACCTTTCTATGTTTTTACCTCAATTCGAATATCTTAAAAGCCAACTAGATCGAGTACGCCAACTAGATGACTTTTAGGATATTCAGTTGAGGTTTTTATGTGTTATTTGTTTTGTTTGATTTTTATTTTTTGGTATTTTATTTTATTATTTTGCTAGTTGTTTATGTGTTTATTATTTTTTATGTGTTATCGCTTTATAACTGTCATCATTTTTATAACCATGAGTCTTTTTTTTGCAACAAGTCTCGTAGTACGCGTCGCGTACACGAACTATTTGTTGAGTCACCCTAATTTTAGGAGGGGGAGCCGTCGGACGTATGGAGTGGGTGGAAAGCTTAACAGCCACCATTGACCATACGCTTCCCCGAATTTCCTTGTTAGTGAACCCCAACCTTAGGTCAGCCTTTAGTTCATTTTATTTGCATCATATCATTTAGACCTAGTAGGGCTCGGTCTCAGGCACCGTGTCCCATTGTAGGTGGCCTATCCAAATTTTGTCAAAATGGGCCCGTAGCCCAAAAAGGAATTTAATCATCCCCATGTGCTACATATTGTAATTTTCAAGGGTGACTGTGTTATTTGGCGGACCAATGATCGTTTGAGGGTAAAATGAGAATGAAAAGTGGTGAAGTGTAAAAATGAAGCAAGTAACAGTTTTTTTTTCTTCTTTCACAACTTTTTCAAGAAAAGACAAAAAAAATGAAAATGAAAATGAAAAATCCAAAAAGATTTTACACTTTCCCATCATTTTCCAAAAATTAAAAAAAAATCCAAAAAGATTTTACACCTTTCTATCATTTTTCAAAAATAAAAAAAAAAGAGAAAAAGAAAATTCAAAAAGATTTTACATGTTACATCATTTTTCAAAAAAGGACTACGATATAGTTTTTCCAAATTAGTTGCATTTTTCTTAAGCTTTCTCCCATGTCCAATCCTCACGAACTATGCAAATCTGATTCTCGTCTTTCGGGGCGTTATACGTAGGCAGCCTACACAGAGTCCGATATTCTTAGTGAGTCTTAGGTTCTTGGCTTCGCGGGGTCGTAGCGAAATCTTGCATGTTTAGCCACATTTGGCCACATAGGTTATTTTTGTAAAATAAGGTTATTTTCTCAAATTGGCTTGTTATCCAATGTGTTAGAGCCCTAAGTCTACAACAAGGTGTCCTCTCAGCTTTAAGGTCCATTCTTGTTGAATTTTCATGTCTAGCCACTTCTGGCCACATCGACCATTCTTGCAAAAAAGGACTATCTTCGCAAAAGTGGTTTAATGACCCATGTCTTAGAATTGTGAGTCCATAACTAGGTGTCATACTACTTTAAGGCTCATCCTTGTTCAATTTGCATCTTTAGCCACTTTTGGCCACATCAACCATTTTGCAAAATTGGTCACTTTTGCAAAGTAATTCCTAGGGTCATGATTGTTGGGAGTTTGAAGTTATATAAGCCTTAGTGAGGCATTTTCCATGTCCTAGAGGTCAATCTTGTTGAGTTTGCACTTTTAGCCACTCTTGGCCACGTAAGCCATTTTACAAAAATAGCCCAATCATGTCTTGCATGTGTCCAATAGGAGGTGTCTTGAGTCACTAATCTATTTAGTCTTATTTTTCTCATTCAGGTATGGATACATGTGCCACAGCTCGAGCATGACAGATACTCCATGACCATCGCATTTGGGAGCTTTCTTGAAGAGATTTTTTAAATATATTTTTGAGTCTATTTTATGTTGTCTTTTAACTTTTAGTTTTGTACGGTAGTATCGAGTCAGTCGGTCTAGTTAAGATTGTCGAATCTTTTGTTATAGTACTTCTTGTTTTGTATTTGAAAAAATCAAAAAAAAGTTATAAATAAATTCAAAAAGATTTTTGTTTTTATTAGTTTATTTTATTCATTATTTTTCTAGAACTACGCTTGGTCTGATTCATGTGGAACATGATACGTAGGCAACCTACATAGGGTTCGATCAAATCATTTTATTAAAAAAAAATTTAAAAAAATGAGAAAAGAAAAAAAAAGAAAGAGAAGAGATCAATCCAATGAGTGTTAAAGAAGAATGAACTTGGGATGATGCCAAATGACCTTGTGACCCTCAAAGTCATTCTAGAACCGTTAATTGTTGCTAAGTGCATTGCACGTAATGTGATATTTTTATCTAATAAATGCCCTAACGCTGACATGTTGGCTTTGTTTTGCTCCTTTTTAAGTGTTATCAATCTCAGGTAGGTGGTTAGTTTGTTGGCATCCTGGTAAGTCATCCCTACAACACTAGGGCAAAGCGCCGGACAATCATGACTACCAAAGAAACAGACACAGGAGTTGTGGACCCACTGAGGGAAATTGTTGAATCAGAATCGAAACTGAAAGAGGAGCTCCGAAAGGTAAAACATCAGATGGCAGAAATGTATCAGGCCTGGGTTAAGGGACACCCTCCACCTTCATTCCCTACCAATTATGCAGAAAACCCTGCTTCCATTCCACCACTGTCCCAAGCTCAGATGCCTAATACCGTTGACCTTTCCCCACAACATGCACCAAGCTTCACCCTTACCACTCCTACCCTGGCACTTCGTCCTAGACTTTTCATGCCCCACCAACCAAAAACAACCCCATACCCTGATCCAACATCTGCTCCTATTTTTGTACCCCTTTCACAAGCCACCCTTCACCAATCCTCTTGTGAGCCTGCGTTCCAAGATCCAAATACCTAATATTATGCTCCCGAACCCACCTTCAAAGTCCCAGATCCTTACTCCGACACTCCACACTTTGAGCCTCATGTTGAAACAGAGAAACCACCCAAGAACGTGGAGCAGGAGGATATATCTAGAAAGGTAAAGATTTTAGAGCAGTCATTGAGAAATATGCAAGGGTTAGGAAGCCAGGTGAGCGTAGCCTCTAAAGAGTTTTGTTTGTTCCCTGATGTTCAACTACCTGTCGGGTTCAAGATGCCCAAGTTTGACTTGTATGACGGACATGGGGATCCTGTAGCTCATTTGAGAGGTTACTGCAGTAAAATGAGAGGCGCCGGGGGAAAAGACGAATTGTTGATGGCATACTTCAGCCAAAGTCTGAGTGGAGAAACTTTATAATGGTACACCCGCCAGGACGCCAACAGGTGGTATACATGGGATGATATGGCTCAGGATTTTGCTCGGCATTTTCAGTACAATATAGACATTGTCCCAGACCGCTTATCTCTGACCAAGGTGGAAAAGATGCCTACTGAGAGCTTTAGAGAATATGGGTTCCATTGGAGGGAGCAAGCTGCACGAGTCTCCAATGGAAGAAGATGAGATGGTTAAATACTTTCTTCAAGCTCTGGAGCCCACTTACTATGGCCATTTGATCTCTGCCATTGGTAAGCCTTTCAATGATGTGGTAAAAATGGGAGAAATGGTAGAAGATGGGCTGAAGTCGAGCAAGATCATGAGCTATTCCGCTTTAAAAGCCACAACATAAGCAACTCAGAACGACACGGGAAGCTTGCTGGGTCAAAAGGAACATGATGATGCTGCCATGGTTGTCTCAGGATCACGACATGGCCCAGCGGGTCCACCTCACCAATATACACAGCCTCAACCTCAACCCCAAACCTATCCCCAAGCTCCACATAATCCTCCTCAACATTATCCTCTGTATAATGTCCAGTCATTTGTTCAACCACTGGGTCACCCTTTATGGCGAGCACCAGCACCGCATAATACTCGTTCACCTTCACAACATTTTCGAGCACTCAATAACCATAGAAAATAGGGGCATAGAGCGGAACAGAGGCAACGAAATAGTTTCACGTCAATTAGAGAATCCTACACATGCTTGTTTGAAAAGTTGAAACGTTCTGGCCTGATTGAGCCGCTCCTTGGCTATACTCCGGACACATATGCAAAAGGTTTTGATCCTACTGTACGGTGCATATATCACTCTAATGTTCAAGGGCATAGCATTAAAGATTGTCGTGCTTTGAAAAGGGAAATAGAAAGAATGATTCAAGAAGGGATAATTGTGGTCCAAGGCAGTAATACCCCAAGTGTCACACATAATCCTCTACAGGTACATGACAATGTACAAATTGTTGGATGGTTTGCAATGACGAAAGGTTGGTCAAAGGAGTCAATGAGTCGCTTGGTGAAGACAATGTGATTCAAGTGGGTGAAGGTCCCATCATTTTTGATGTGGAACTCAATGGCTAAGATGTCGAGCTTGGTGATTGGAAAGACACTCCTTTCTTGGGTAGCCAAGAAGGAGCTTTGGTGGTTTATTTTGTGGTCATTTCTGTTGTCCGGGTTATTTCAGGGTTGTAATCCGGATATTGTCTTGTGGATCAAACTCTTCTTCTTCTTATTTTGCCTAGTTCGTTTAGTTGTAGTAACTCGACTAGTGTTATCTAGGGATTGTTCCAGGGTTGTAACCCATGTCTATTTTGCTTGTTTTGTTCAAACCCTTTTCACCGCCTGCCTAATGCAATCTCCTATTTTCTGTTAGTTCTAGTCAGTCTTCGTTTAGTTCTTTTCTTGTATATAGTTTTCTTCAGGCTAGTTCTAATGACATGACATGCATGCGAAATTTTTAGCCAGATCTTGAAAGCCAATCTAATCATGGAATAATGAAGCATAGTTTGAATATGATAAAAAGAAGCAGTTGAGGAAACATGTAAAGATTCACACATTGAAGATGACCTAAAGCTTGAATTAAGTGAAACTGAGGCAGTTAGTCCTTGAAATCAAGAGGTTGATGAGAGCATACGACAAGAGAGTGTCTCTCAAGCAGTTTGAGGTAGATCAGTTAGTGCTGAAATGCATTCTTCCACGTCAAGATAAGGTTGAGTCAAGTCTGCTTCGAACTGGCAATAGTTATTCATTGGAACAAAGGTATTTTCCATTGGCACTTTCTGCTTGTGCTGATGCCACCAATAGATACTATGTATGATTTCTTTGCTTATCTTTGATTGCATGCTTGTACTTGGCATTTTTGAAGTATGGTATGACGAAGGCATTTTATTCTGCTACCCAAACACTTTTATCTTTTGTTACCCCTTTTGAGCCATAATTTGTTTTGTTTCATACCCCTCTTTTGGAATCAGAAAGTAGAGTTAGAAACAGGGAAAACAAAAATAAAAAGAGAAAAAGAAGAAAAAGAAAGAAAAAAAAGAGAAAAAAAGAAAAAAAAGGAAAAAAAGAAAGAAATATGGAAAAAGGTCAGGTCAGATGTTGGAACTACGTTCGACCTGATTCCTTTTAAGGATACATAGGCAGCCTTACACTGGGGTTCGGTCTCATCAAAACAAAAATCCAAAAAAATAAAATAAAATAAAATTCCCTAGACTCCATGAAACTGGGGCAGAAGTTTTAATTTTGGCCAAAAGATCTGATTCCAAAAGTTGTAATTTTGAACCCTTTAATCTTAAATTATTTTGAGCCTTCATGCCACACTTACTTTCTAACCCTATCCAAAAGCCTACATTATGGTCCAAAGAAAGACCTTCCGACCAATCTTTGAGGATGCCAAAGCAAGTGTGTGGTGAAAGTATGATTTTCTTGAATCATGGGTAATACCTTGTTCTCAGCACAAAGAGAGAAAATGATAAAATGAGAGAGTCTTATTGGTGAAAACCCTTAGGGGCACCATAAAGCGATGATGAGTTGAGAGAAAGAGCAAAATAAGAGAGGATTGATGGTGGAAACCCTTCGGGAACTACAAATCGAATAAGGATCGTGAATCAAATAGGATGATCAGAGCATTGAAGCCCAGTTTCACGGCATAGAGGTATAACAAGAGTGGAACATTAGACTTGCTTGACAGATTAGGCTGCTCAATCCAAAATGCATGTCATAGTCATTAGAGCTGGTGTCCACATGTGATAAGTTTCTACTTTGTAATTTTCTTGTTTGATATCATCTCTTTCCATTGTCCCCTACTCTGTTCTTCTTACTTTGTTCAATTCCTCTTTTTGAGTCCATTTGGTCAAAACAAGCGAGAAATGACTTCAAAATTTGCTACCAGCTTTCCAATTGCACAGAGCGACATCTGGCTAGCACATCAAAGCGGCATAATCCAGGAAAGAACAATATGCGCATTGATTTGATAATAATCGGCGTGCTTTAGGATTCATGTGAAATGCAAATGTTTGATAAATGTCAATTCATGAGCAATACATTCATGTATAAGGTATTGGGCTTGAACGGATCAGAGGTGTTTTCATTGATAAGGGTTGACAGAGAAAGTGGTTAACCAATAACAAGCAAGGTCTTCCAAGTGGAAATCAAATTTATCATGGCAAGTGAAGGAGCAAAAGCCCTTAAGGTCAATGACACAAACTAACCACCATGTTTAAACTAACAAGTTTTTCTTTATCTGAAACAGGGATGAAGGCTATGTTTACATTAAAGCTTGAATTTTTCAGGTGTAATGCTCCAATTCTGCTTATGCAAAGGCTATTGAGAAGATCACACATCACCCCTAGGAAACGTACTTCCTAGTCGGGGTCTTTCAGGTTATACTTTTGTTTCAGGAGATGCACTTCCTAAATCGAGATTTTACCTCTAGGAGACACACATCCTAGTTTTGGTTAATTCAAGTTCTACCCCTAGGAGACACACTTCCTAGTCTAGGTCTTTCATGTCATATTTTGTTTAGGAGACACACTTCCTAAATTGAGATCTCATCCCTAGGAGACGCACTTCCTAGCTTGGTTAATTTAAGTTCATTCCTAGGAGAGCACTTCCTAGTCTGGGTCATTCAGGTTATGTTTTGTTCTAGGAGACACATTTTCTAGTTTGAGTAATTGAAGTTTCACCTCTAGGAGATGCACATCCTAGTATGGGTCTTTCAGGGTTTGTTTTAGGAGACGCACTTGCTAAATTGAGATTTTATCCCTAGGAGACGCACTTCCTAGTTTTGGGTCATTTAAGTTCATTCCTAGGAGACACACTTCCTAGTTCGAGTCATTGAGGTTTCACCCCTAGGAGACACTTCATAGTTTGGGTCTTTCAAGTTATATTTTGTTTAGGAGACGCACTTCCTAAATTGAGATTTTACCCCTAGGAGACGCACTTCCTAGTTTTGGGTCATTTAAGTTCATTCCTAGGAGACACACTTCCTAGTTCGAGTCATTGAGGTTTCACCCCTAGGAGACACTTCATAGTTTGGGTCTTTCAAGTTATATTTTGTTTAGGAGACGCACTTCCTAAATTGAGATTTTACCCCTAGGAGACGCACTTCCTAGTTTTGGGTCATTTAAGTTCATTCCTAGGAGACACACTTCCTAGTTTGATTCATTGAAGTTTCACCCCCTAGGAGACACACTACTAGCGTGAGTCTTTCAGGACATACTTTCAGGAAACGCACTTCTTAAATTGAGATTTCACCCCCCTAGGAGACGCACTTCCTAGTTTGGGTATTTCCGGTTTTACTCTTAGCAAACACACTTGCTAGTCAAACATTCTTGGGTTTTGCTCACGGAAGACGCACATCCTAGTCGAGTCTTTAGTTTGTTCTCATCATTGCATCAGTAACATAAGTGGTTTACAGTTTTGCTAACAACTCACAAGTCTCCCGAGTGCAAACTGGGGTAGAAAAGTTTGTTTGTTTTGTTGTTTTAATTGTAGGCACCCACCTGGAGAACGAGGGAAGATATTTCAGAATTTATTTCAGAGTTATTTCAAATTTCAAGGCAGTTATCAGGCGCCCACCTGGAGAACGAGGGAATACACTTTAAGTCAAGTCGTCGGGCGCCCACCTGGAGAACGAGGGAGTACATTTCAAGTTAAGTAATCAGGCGCCCACCTGGAGAACGAGGGAATACATTTCAAGTTAAGTTATTAGGCGCTCACCTAGAGAACGAGGGAATACATTTCAAGTTAAGTCATTAGGCGCCCACCTGGAGAATGAGTGAATATATTTCAAGTTAAGTCATCAGGCGCCCACCTGGAGAACGAGGGAATACATTCCAAGTTAAGTCATCAGGCGCCTACCTGGAGAACGAGGGAGTACATTTCAAGTTAAGTCATTAGGCGCCCACCTGGAGAACGCGGGAATTCATTTCAAGTCAAGTCATCAGGTTCCCACCTGGAGAACGAGGGAGTACATTTCAAGTTAAGTCATTAGGCGCCCACCTGGAGAACGCGGGAATTCATTTCAAGTCAAGTCATCAGGTTCCCACCTGGAGAACGAGGGAGTACATTTCAAGTTAAGTCATTAGGCGCCCACCTGGAGAACGCGGGAATTCATTTCAAGTTAAGTCATCAGGCGCCCACCTGGAGAACGAGGGAATTCATTTCAAGTTAAGTCATCAGGCGCCCCCTGGAGAACGAGGGAATTCATTTCAAGTTAAGCCATTAGGCGCCCACCTGGAGAACGAGGGAATTCATTTCAAGTTAAGTCATCAGGCACCCACCTGGAGAACGAGGGAATTCATTTCAAGTTAAGTCATCAGGCACCCACCTGGAGAACGAGGGAATTCATTTCAAGTCAAGTCATCAGGTGCCCACCTGGAGAACGAGGGAATGCATTTCAAGTTAAGTCATATGGAACCCACCTGGAGAACGAGGGAATTCATTTCAAGTTAAGTCATCAGGCGCCCGCCTGGAGAACGAGGGAATACATTTCAAGTTAAGTCATCAGGCGCCTACCTGGAGAACGAGGGAATTCATTTCAAGTCAAGTCATCAGGCGCCCTTCTAGAGAACGAGGGAATTCATTTCAAGTTTTAAGTCAGTAGCAGGCGCCCACCTGGATAACAAGTGAAGTCATTTCAAATTTCAATTCAAGTCAGAAATAACAGACCTTATATGTGAATATTAACCGGTATAGACTCTTAGGCTTCTTTCATGCATCTAATTGTAGTTGTCATACCATGCTACATCTTTTATTGTCGAGTTATTCTTAATGAAGTTTCATTTCATCTTACCCATTTTATTGTTGATTATTCCTATTTGAGGTCATTATTACATGGTATCTCTTTCATTACTGAGTTTATTCTTCATTATTTTGTTTACTTCTTGTGTTGATCTATTTACCATACTCTCGTGTTATTGTTATTGTTGTTGTTGTACTCAATGTTGTTGAGTCATGCACTGTGTGAGATTGTGTCATTGGTATTGTTGTTATGGAAATATCATGTTATATGGGCACATGTGGTGCGATTTGTTGTCACGTGGTTTTTGTTGTGTTTTGGCATATATGGAATTGTTGAGAAAATTTTCGAGGTATTTGCACATGAGTTGTCTGCGTTATTATTATTATTATTGATATTTGCACATGCGGTGAGACAAGGCGGGCTATATATGTTGGGTTTGCGCATGTGGCGAGACAAGACGTGATAATTATTGAAGCGTGTGTGGCGAGACAAGACGAGCATTTACTTTATTGTTGTGCACACAGCAAGACAAGGTAGGCAATGTCGACATGATTTGTGATAGCCTGGGGACATTATTATCAATGATAGTTGTGTGGTGGTATGACTTTATTTCTTGTATCATGCATACTACTGGTTTTGTTGTGTTGTTCCCATAGTGCTACTCGGTGTCTCTGATTTTTACCTGTTGACTTGAGCTGTGATAGTACACTTGCACAAACATACATCATAATATGTCACTTATATCAGTCCTGGAGTATGAGCCTTGATGCTTATTGATCATGTACAAGTATTATTGTATACATTCTTTTCGTGTGTGGATTAGACTGGTGGCAAGTGAGTTATCTGTGCGAATATGAGATATTGTTGCTATTGGTATATGAGTCATCCGTGCAGATCTGAGGTATTATCGATTTTGGTGCGTGAGTTATCCGTGCATCACGTGAGTTTGTCCTGCAGTTGTGATTGATAATGTGGGCACAATGTTCCATGTGATTATGATTTCGTGATCTGGGACTCGTGATTTATGATTATGAGGCATGGTGCCTCAGGATGATTCTTGTGTAAACCTTACAATAGAACGACTGATTATTTGGTTGTCATTTGTTTCCTTAATTGGTATTGCTGGCACTTTAACAGTGTTCTGATTACTTGCTGCGTTATCACCTGTTTACTTTTTGTGGCTACTTTCCGTTTCCATTTCCCGTTGCTATAATTATATTGTTGATCTTTTAGGTTTAATTGTACATTTATATTTGTTCCTCTGTTATCTTTATATCAACTATTGCACGGGTTATTATGTATAGTAGGTGTCTCGACTTGAATCTCGTCACTACTCTACTGAAGTTAGTCTTGATACTTACTAGGTATCGCTATGGTGTACTCATGCTACGCTTCTGCACATCTTTTGTGCAGATCTGGGTACCTCGGAGTGTGTCGGTCATTAGTTAGCTGGTTGTGAGCTGCGGCGGAGACTTCAAGGTATACTTGATATTGCGTTCGCAATACCCGGGAGTCAGCTTTTGGAGTTTTACTTTGTTACAATTTATTTCCATTTCAAACACTAATGTATTTGATATTCTTAGTTACCCTTAGAAGTGCTTATGACTTCGTACTACCGGTATTGAGATATTTTCTATCTATTGAAGGTTGTTGGCTATATATGGCAGTTACTAGTTCATGTTCAATAGTTAAATAACTTAAATTTGTTAATAACTCAGGATGTGTTAGGCTTACCTAGTCGTAGAGACTAGGTGCCATCACGACATCCGAAGGTGAAATTTTGGGGTCGTGACACTAGTCCCCTTAAGAAACCAATACCCTCCCCTTAGACAACTCTACTTTTTCCTCCATACCAGCCGGAATCTCGACTTTCCCTCCTAAATGAAACCCCACCGGCGAGAAAACCAAGATTTATTCCGCACATCTTATGTCTTTTTTCATCAACTACTAGAAAATCAAAATTACAAAACTAAGTGTGGTGGTTGTAGATAGTGTTAAGGATGATAAAAACAATGAGACTCGGTGGGTGGAGAATCTCTGTAGGAAGGTGGTCAATCGTATGTGGATGGGTTGCAGTGGTAGAAGATTGGACCAAATATGGAAAGATTAAGAAAAAGAAAATAATAATAGAAAGGCGAAATTGACCATGAGGAAGACAGAAAGTGAGAGGCTAATTCTAGTTAAAGGTTATGGTGTTTGAGTTGTGATCGTAAGAGATATTCTAGTTTTTGTTCCGTATGTGAAAATTTCTTGAACAATATAGTACTCCAGTGGTAATAGATATGTGAAATATTGTCCATCTAAAGCTTTTCATGTGTACCCTTTCTATGGTAGGGATGATTTGGGTATTAATAGTCAGGTATGATTTGTGCTGTTTGAAACAAAGTGAGACATTATTTTTTTAATCCTATCTTTGGGTCTTTTGGAGAGAGCAAATTTATGCAAGAATTCTTATACGATACAAGCTTGAATAGGGGAATGAGTTGTTGCTGAAAGAAAGAAAGGATGAGGTTGGGGAGATGAAAGGTGATTGTTTTTTCTCCAGTGATAAGTGATCTGGATCGAGTAATGGATTTAACTGCGGGTGGATGTTAATTGAAACAGATAGTTTAACTTGGGGTGGGTCATTTTAATCCCAGGCTTTCACGTGTCCCTCTATCTAAATTATAGGCAAATCAGTGCTAAAGTATAATGGTAGGATGTCAATTGCATTGATAGTGAAACGAAAAATAAATTCAAACTATTTCTGATAGTAAAGGAATATATTTAGTCCTTTTCCGTAGTGAAACTAACTAGAAATATTCAATCCATTTCTACCTTTGCGTTATGTTTTTTCAATATCAAGTGTGAGAGTATGGGGGATTCCTAAAAGATTATCAAAGAGAAGAGAGTGTTGAGAATGAACCTTATGGAGAGGTTGGAAAATGCTTTTTAAGAACGAATGTTATAATTGGAAACAAATTTTATTTGATTTAAAACCAAATAATTGAATCGAAATATCCCCTTTATCTTTTCTCTCAAATCTTGGGAAGTCGCATAAGGACATTGATGATCTTTTGTCAATAAAGAAGTACACTTTGAGGGTAGGTACTTAGGAGAACATTAGTTAAAGCTGTCAATTTGATAAGGTAAAATAAATAAATCTCCATTCCAATTAGTTTTTATTCAATTCTTACCTCAATTTCTATCTATGCATGCAATATTTCCTTAAGAGATAGACTCAATCAACGCATGAAAGTTTGAGTAAAGTATAGTTATCGAACCCTCAATAACTCTCTCCAAAGAAGAAATAAAAAAACAAATACATGTACATGGTGTAACTAACACATGATCTAATTTGATATATGGTCTTCCACCAGAAGAAACAAGTTTACATATCGTCAGCTTTCTGCTTAAGTACTTATTTGTAACCCAAATGACCCCTTATAATTTGAAAAATGATATTGCTTCTTCTATTTGAATGGGATGGAAATATTTTTTTTTATTTTATCTCAAATCTGACTGGAATAAAAGAGATAATTATTGTAAAAATTATTTAAGAATATCAAAGATAAAATGAAAGGCAACGTGGGTAGGGTGGAGCTTTCTCAGTCTTGACTTATCCCTGAATGCGCCAATACATGAGTTGATTTTGATCTATGGACATATGCTACTCTATTTTTCTTTTGCAAATATGATCTAAAACTTGAGGTTCTTTAAACATTTTAGTAAAATATACAAGTCAAAAGTAAAAGTTGATTTGTTGATCCTATCAGGACACTAATTGTTGGGTAAATCAAATAAAACAGGATCCAAATTAAATTAGAATTGCCAGGAATTCGTAAACGAACATATAAATACTGACACAATTATAGAAGCACTTTCCATTGAGTTACTATTCTTGTTTGATCATCATGTACAGAAAAATGTGTGTCAATTTAACAATTTTTATGTTGTTGTGATGCCAAAAGGAATGAGGGGGGATGAGGGGAGAATAGAAGAAGCATAGAGCGATAGGATAACTGGAAACCCGAATAAACTAATAGTAATATATTATTCATCAAATGAAGTATGTTCAATAAAGTTCAAAGGGGATCTGTTAGCAGCCATGGATTTGAAGGTTGAGCTCGAGGAAGAAAACATGCAAGAGAAGAAAACACTCAGAAAATGAGAGAAAGTGAATCTGTTATTGAGAAGAAAATGATATAACCGTATATATGTACATGAGTGTATTTTGTATTTATAGAGAGCTACAATATAACTACCTTCTAACACAGTGCTAACTAACTTACTTCTAAATACAATCTACAATTAAGCTTCTAACTATAGTTAACTTATCAGCTTGTTTCTTTAGCTTCGGTCAGCACTCCCCCTCAAGCTGATGGTTGATATACATTCTTAACTCCTAGTTTGTTCAGTAGTGATCATGTTGAAACTTCCCCAAGCTCTTTTTTAGTAGGTCAGCTAGTCGATCTTTAGTATGTACATATTCTGTCTTCAACATTAGTTGACAAATTTTCTCCCTAACAAATGACAATCAATATCAATATGTTTGGTCCTTTATTGGAAGATAGGATTAGCAGTTGTTTGTATAGAATCCTTACTATCACATATCAGACTTACATGCTTCTCAATTCTAATTCCAAGCTCCTTGAAGAGTCCTACCGACCAAGTGACTTTTGCTGCACACAAAGACATACTTCTGAATTCAGCCTCAGCTGAACTTCTAGACACGGTCATTTATTTCCTTGATTTCCAAGATACAGTGCATTTTCAAATTTAACAAAGTAACCAGTAACTGATCTCATTGTCTCTACACATAACCCCTAGTCAGAATCACAATAACCCCCAGTCAGAATCACAATAAGAAACCCAAAGCTTGAAGCTTCTTTGATGTATCTCACTACTCTAAGAGCAACTTCCAGGAGTGACACCTTGGGACAATGCATATAATGACTTAAGACCTGAATTGCAAAGGCAATATCAGGTCTTGTCATGGT
This sequence comes from Nicotiana undulata, assembly GCA_005239495.1. Lineage (NCBI taxonomy): Eukaryota > Viridiplantae > Streptophyta > Magnoliopsida > Solanales > Solanaceae > Nicotiana > Nicotiana undulata. The sequence goes on from ML297772.1 coordinate 22,225, forward strand.
AAGATATAACAGTCTTCCCACAAGTCTCTGATAGCAACTAGGATTCTTAAATGCCTGATCACCTTCTTGTCTATAATTCTGAATGCATTTATCATACTCTATATATGCGAGTTTTGATTCAATTCTAATGGTGTACCAGAGCGCTTTTCTCCACCCAAGCCTGCTTCAGATATAAACTCCATTGCATACTTTCTTTGACACATAAGAATTCCTTTCTTTGGTCAAACAAATTCAATTCCCATCATGAATTCCAACTCTCCAAAATCCTTCATCTTGAATTTCTCATGCAAATCTATTCTAGTGTCACATAGTAGCTTATCAATGTTCCCTGTGATCAATAGGTTATCTACATACACAAGAATGATAATATGTCACTATTTGTTCTTCTGATGAACAATGAATAATCATAGTGACTCTGTTTAAATCTCATATGCAGAAGTACCTCTATTAACTTCATGTTTCACTATCTTGGTGCTCGTTTAAGACCATATAAGGACTTATGAAGTTTGCAGACCTTCTTAGTCTCCACTGTCTGGAAAACCCCTGTAGAATATGCATGTACACCTCTTCAACCAATTAACTATTAAGGAATTTATTGCGAAGATCCATATGGTAAATCATCCAGTGTTTTGAGGCAGCAAGGGCTACAATGGACCTAACTGTAACCATTTTGGCTACTGGGGAGAAAGTTTCACTGTAGTCTAGCCCTTCTATTAGAATATAGCCTTTCATTATAAGTCTTACCTTGTTTCTTTCAACATCTCCTGAGGCCTTGTACTTGACTTTGAAGATCCATCTGCACCCAATTGGCGTCTTGCTAGGGGGCAGATCAACTATGCTCCAGGTGTTATTTTCCTTCAAGGCTGCAATCTCCAACTTCATAGATTTTATCCATTGAGGATCAATAGCTGCCTCACCGAAGGACTGAGGCTCAGAACAGGCTGAACAAGCTGATAGGATCTGGCTGTATGAGGGAGTAATATGAGAATAACTCACATAGGCTGAGATAGGATAAGAGCACATATTAGCTTTTAACTCGACCACATAATCTTGCATCCATAAGGAAGGCTTACTGGGCCTGGAGGATCTTCTTACTTGATCAGATATAACACTAGGTGGATCAACTACTACAGTAGGCTCTGCAACATTAGTAGACTTTGTAGGATTAGATTAAGCATCAACATCAGCATCAATAGTTGCTGTATAATATGTGAGATCATAAGCAGGATCTGTAGGACATGTAGAATAGTCTGTTGTGTTGTGAGGAGCAGCACTACGAGGAAGATGAGACTCCCCCTCAAATGTAATACCAACCTTCCAGGGATGGACATCAGTACTAGAAAAAGAATCTGTGGAAGACAATCTGGGATCTGCACTAGTTGGTGAGAGGAGATCCAGTACACGAAAAATAGTGCTATCAGGAGATAACATATGCTTGAAAGGAAAGATTTCCTCCTTAAAAACAATATTTCTATTAGAAAATAGAGATTTAGAGTTTAAGTCATACAAAACATAACCCTTTTGTGAGGAACAATAGCCTAGGAAGACAGCAGGGATGACTCTTGCTGAGAATTCCTCAAGAGTTCTAGAACATACTGCATAACACAAACAACCAAAGACCTTTAAGTGTTGTAGTGAGGGAGGATACAAGTAAAGCAACTCAAATGGTGATTTGTACCCAAGTACTTTATAAGAGTTCTATTTATGGTGTTTCTGTAGAGTACTGCGATGGTCCTTCTTGAAGTATGTACAAACCATGCTCCTCCTAACCAATCCCCTTCATCTGGCCACCTAGAGATCCTAAAAAATATAGAAGTCCGGGAAGAATGCTACTATGCATTGAAGTGCTTTAGTGAGTTGAGACACTGAGAGCAAGTTATATCAAAAGCTAGAATATATAGAACATTAGAGATAGTATTATTTCTAAGTACTGAGAAGGTTCCTTTATGTGATACATACACTATATTCCCAGTAGGTAATTGAACATGGCATCTCTCTGAGCTGGGAATTGCTTGACAAAAGGTAAGAGCATCAAGTTTTGAGGTCATGTGATTTGAGGATCCAGTGTCTATAATCCAATCATGCTTGAGATAATTGAACATTAGAGTGATTAGAGTACCTGCAGCAGTTAACTTGGTAGATGATTCTGGCCCCTTTTCATTCCCTTTAGACACCATCTGAAGAATATGGTGGTACTGCTCTTTGTAGAAGAAGGAACAACAAGAGCATTGTTAGGAGTAGTTTGTACAAATTGAGGCATGGGAGCATGCTGGAACACAATTGGTTGATGTGTAAATTTACCTTGTTGAGTTCCATTAGAGGCTTGTGATCGGGTCCAAGCCTACACTACTATTAAGTAGAGAGGGTGGTCGATGCAGTTTTAACCCAACTAGGTTGGGATCGAATCCACAGGGAGTTAATTTGTTTGGAATTAGGTCGGGTTTTGAGTCTAATTACACTTCCGCAAGTTTTGGTTTAGCTTCTACTTCTAACTTTACTCTATTGTATGCAATAATTGAAACTAAGGACAATATTTTGTTGTTTTTTAAGTGTTTAAAAGAGACTAGGGTAGTGACTTCTACCTAGGTGGATATCTAACGGGTAGCAAAGTTCTAGGGCAAGCTTGATTAGTTGGGATTGTAATATAGCTATCACACCCGGGTGCTCACTCTATACCTCTCAATAGTTTGAGTGATTTTGCCCAATTTGGTTTACTCAAGTCCAAATGGGCATTCATGCAATTCAAGTGATATTAGCTCAAGTCGGGTATTACTATCTCTAGGTTTAACCCTTTAATTTGGCTATCAATTTCTTGAGTTCACCCCAATTCCTTATTAGCCTAGTTTTCCTAGACTTAGTCCCTCTTTCTCAAGTAGAGACTAAGTAATAAAGGCATGAATCAATATTTGCAACCATTAATTCTATAGTTCTAGCAAGAACTAGGCTAAATATCACTAATCCATACACATTCAAGCCCTATAATCAAATAACATTAAATACCCACACTAGGGTTGGGTCACTACCCTAGCTATGGGTTTAGAAACTCATGGAAATAACAGAAATTAAAGATGAAATGAAAATAGAATTCATAATACTAGATTAAGGGATAAAAATCTAATGTCAAAAGATGAATCTAGTACAAAATTGCCCAAAAGCGAATATTCAGCCGTATTAGCTGCTCCTACAATATATAACATAACCTAAAAATGACAAAAAGTTTTATTTATACTAAGTTGAAAATATCTGAAAAATGCCCCTGCGGAGGTTGTGCGACTGCATAATTCTGAGCGCGACCGCACTCTTGCTTTCTCGGCTACATAATTCTGACCGCGGCTGTGTTTCTCTCTTTTAGATCTGGGTTGATCTGAGCTTTCGTGGACCACATAATTCCAAGTGCGACCGCGCTCCAGATTATGAGGCCTCATAAAAGTGATACGGTTCGCACTTGGTTGAGTTTGGCTTGAAATTAACTCTCTAATTATTCATTTTACAGACCTCATAATTTGGATCGCGGCCGCACAAGGGACTTCTGCGGCCACACAATTCTGGCGCGGACCGCACTTCTCTCTTTTGCTAAAGTTGTAACTCTTTGAACCTCAGTCATCGTGGTCTGCGTAATTTAAATCGCAGCTGCACATGGACTTTCGCAGCAACACATTTCTGGTGCGGTTCGCGCTAATCTTCTAGACCAAAAGTTACACTCTCTGAATCTCCCTTATGCGGACCGTGTAATTATGGTCGCGGCCGCATCATGGCCTTCGCGGCTGCACAATCTTTGTGCGGTCCACACTTCAGATCTCTTTTCCCAGCCAAGAAAGGGTCATTATAAAATGGATAAAGGCTTGTATTGTGGCTATTTAATGAAAAAGGCTTAATCTCAATGGGGTTGACTAGGGATATCACATTGGTAGGCTATGGAAGCTTTCAAGTTTCGAATTGGATCAAGGAGAGCCTACAATCATTTCTCAAGTCGAGCTACACTTATAATTTCTCCTAGACAAACATTCAGAGCAAGTTCTAGACTTATTGACACGGAACTTGGACTTGAAATTCAATACCTCACCTCTCATGCTGCTGGATTGTTAAAGAGAATAGTGTCGAGGTTCCACAACAACCCTAGCTAAGATTGAAAATCACAAATGGCTCAAAGAAACCACTCGACGATTGTTTTAGTCAACACAAGAGTCTAAAGGTCACAACTAGATTTATTCTTCGCCAATCAACTTGTTTCTAACCATAAGATCGAAGGTAAATGTGTTAGTACCAAGTGAAGCCTGCTTGAGAAACTTTTATTCATTGCTACTATATATACAAAAACATAAAGAAAACAGACTCAATCCCTTAAGAATGTTGTCACGCCATCCATCGTTGGGAAGAGCCACCCGTTTCACACAACATCCACCTTTGGAAAGAACCGTGGCATTAAGAAATCCAAAGGTTTATTGTCCATACAAAATGTAAAAAGAAGCTACAAACTTAAAAAGAAGCTACTAAATGAAATAAGAAGTTATGCTACTAAGGAAAAATAATGAAAGAAGTTATGTAGTAAACTATGAAAAGTAAATTGAATATGTACAAAATGAAGTAATACGAATATATACATAATGGAAATGAATATATACATCGAATGGTAAAAATCTATACATACCAAAAGTGAAAATATAGATAAAGAAAAATATTATAATGGTTATTACATACCAAATCTCATCAAATAAAAATGGACGACCCCCCAAATGAAAAATAGCATTGTCCTAAATGCTAATAACAAATAAGAACAGGGAAAGGGGTAGGGAGTAACGGGAACTCCCTATGTGGTCTCTGTCTGCATTGGGTCCTCAACATGAACAGGTTCCTCAACATTTTTGGGTCATCAGCACCCTCCATATCCTCTAACTAGATCTCCAAATCCTCTGACTTGGGGACTACGAGATTGTTGAGCATCTGAATCAGCTCCTCAACAGTGTGTGAAGTGGCAGCCGGCTACTGCATCTGATGCCTCGGGAACTATTAGATGTGCTTCTGGGACTGTCTCCTCCAAGAGAAGGTCTAGTGGAATATCTCCAGCAGAAGAAATCTTCACAATCTCTTTGCTCAACTTCTCTACCGACTCCTTAAATGCATGAGTCTTTTGTATCTTCTTCACCTGCTTCCCCAAATCCTTGATAATCCTCCCATGTGCATCAAGAGTCACCTGGTTATTCTTCTGTTCGTCCAGAATATTCTTCTGGTTGTCCAGAATCTTCTTCAAAGAGTCCTATACCGATGAAGGTACCTGAAGCTCTGATGGGGCTGAAGACTGTGCTGCTACTGTACTGGATATGACAGTCAGCTTTGTGGTAGCTGTATGCATCCAGTTGTTAAGATTGGATAATGTATGTGAAACCCGCAGTGCATTCTAAGGGTAGGTAGAAGACGAAGGCACAGACAGTGGCATTGAGAGGGATGGCCCGGAGGATAGAGGAGGCATGTCAGCTGTTCCAGTAGAAGTGCCGGCTGTTGCGGAGGGCTTTGAGCCGGTGGCCACTACCCTTGGCTCTTCAGACTGGCCAGTGGAGGTAGTAGCTTTACCCTTGGCTTTAGGGTTGTCTGCTCGCTAGAGGTGATACCATGAGAAAGGCTTTTTAGCATTCACCTCCACATCAAAGTGCTTGTTTTCCACCCCTTGGTCTTGGAGATACTCAGTCAGTAAGTTGGGGAAGGGATATAATCTTTATTCTTTGTTGACCTCCTTGGAGATGTTGTAGGACATCACGTTCCCCACATTAATCGAATAGCCTGCCATGATGTAAGCTACCAATAATGCCCGGGTGAGTGGGAGAACATTCTCATGGTGGCAAGGGTCAAGCCGGCTGCACACGAATGTTTGCCACCCTTTGGATTCAAAGTTAAGGGTGGCTCTGAATATTGAAACTCTAGCTGCGAGACATGCATGTGTTGTCCCCGAAATAGCAAGAATCTCAGCTAGCCATGGGCGAGTTTCTTCACCCAAGGCTAGCTTCTCCAGGTACCACACTTCCTCAACCTTCTCAAATCCGGCGTATTTGTTCAGTGTAAGGCCATGAAACCACATTTTCAAGTTCCGTGCCTTCGTCACCTTAGTTCCCTTTTTGATGTGGGCAATCCTTGCATAAAATTCCTTGACGAGGTATTCATTGGCATCTACCACCCGCCTGGTGAAATATTTCCATCCTTTTCTTTCCTAAAATTGCTTTAGGACGTTGGATTGTGCGCGTTTAGGTCTTTGGTTATGAATTGTTTCTCAAGAGTGAGCGACCTTTGGGGCCACCATTCCAGGAACTTGGCATACACCTTCTCACTCACAAATCTATCAGCCCGCACCTCTGACTTCCTCGACCTAGCCAGGCCTCCCACATTTGTGTCACCCCCTCCCCGTCATCCGGGACCTCATCATCCTCATCTAAATTTATTGGGGTAGTTGTTGAGGAAGGTGTTGTAGCAGGTGGGGAAGATGGTTCCGATGCCTGACTACCTCCCTTTGATCCATCATATGACCCAGGGTAGGAGGTAGGTTCATTGACTAAGCGGAATGGTTGTGATTGTGCCTCCAGTTGAGGTTGTAAAGATTCCCCTCAGAAGTCTCCCGGGATGGGAGGTATTCACTGGTGTCCGAGGAGTCCGGGGGAGGTCTAGTGAGGGTAGTATTCTTGCCCAAGACTTTTTGGACTGATAATGGCATGATAGGTTTTCCTCGACCCCGTCCTCGGGAGGATTCTGCCATCCCCTTGGAAGTGTCACCTCGACCACGTGAACGCACCATTGTCTGCACATACAAGTAGTGAAAGTCAGTTAGAATTGGGGTTCAACAAGTGATAAAGAATGACAGTTGAAAAGAAAGACAATGTTTCTCAGAACATGGCAGCACAGACCGCACAAAAGTGAGTGCGGCCCCGGAATGCCCATAGCGGACCGCACAAAATTGAATGCGGCCACGGAATGCTTATCGCGGACCACACAAAAGTGAGTGCAGCTACAGAGATACCAGGTTGAGACTACTGGTTCTCTGAAGTTAACCAACCGCAGACCGCACAAAATTGAATGTGGCCGAATAACACCCATCGTAGACCGCATGATTTTGAGTGCGGCCGCATAAATAATTTGTTGGGTTTATGGTGTTCAACTATGCAGACCGCACGAAATTGAGTGCAGCCGCACAATCTAAGCAATTAAGAGTGCCTTAGAACTAGGGTACCGCGGACTGCACAATTTTAAACGCGGCCACATACCATATCGCTGATCGAACAAAAATGTGTGCGGCTGCTAAATTTAAATAAGATCGGCACTTATGAACACTTAATACTTAGGGTTTTCACTAATTATACAAGATTTATGGCAATTAAGCATGAAAAACTATTAACCCCAGCCTCCATTATGCTTCAAACACTACCCACATGCTCTAAGAAAGAATTTAGCATCATTTTGACATTTTGGCATGGATCTAACCCTAACTTAAGGCTGTCATGTGGTCCGGGCCCAGGCCCGCGAGCCCACATGGGCTTTGGGCTAACGGGCCGTCCCGTGGTGGTCCGGGCCCAGGCGGTCCTAAAGGCCCATATGGGCCAATCTTGCATGGAAGAACCGCGAGCTCGGGACCGTTTAGCTCGGGCCTAGGCTGGTTCAACCGGGCCTAACGGGCCCAACGACTATTTTTCATTTTTTTTAAAAACAAATTGGCCAACGGTTAGAAGTTTAAAAACTAGCCGTTGGCCTACCAATTTAGCCGTTTGGCTTTAAAAAAAATATCCATTTGGCCCCCAAACTTTGTTTTAACCCCATTACACCTTTTCCATATTCTCAACTATAAATACCCCCTCATTCTTTCATTTTTACTCACAAAATCATCAATCTCTCTCAATATCTCTCTAATTTTCTTCTATGATTGCTTACTTTATTTTGCAATTTGTGAAAAATTGTGAAGTTGGTGAATTGAAGTATTCAAGTCTTCAACGATATACACTTTTCAAGAAGCTGTTCGTCAATTCGGTAAACTCGTTCAAACTCTTAAGTTTTAATATTATATTTTTTTTGTTTTAGTTTGTATAATTATAATTAATATGGCCTTTTCTTTGAAAAAAATGTTTGGTGGCAAGGGAAAATCTAAAATTGGTGAATCTAGTAGCCAAGCTACTACTCCTACACCGGCTCCCCGACCCAGACCTGTTACCCGTCCTCCTCCACCTGTTATTCTTGATAGTGACAACCCTTGATTTCAATTTACCGATATTCAATTTTATTATGATGTTGCACCAGGTCAACAATTAAATGATGAATATATGAATGCTCTTTATGGTAATCCAACTATCGATGAAAATAATGAGGAAAATGATGATTTAGATGAAACGCAACCGGATTTAGATGATACACCTACTAGTCCTGTTGTTAACCAAACTGATAATAATCCAAATGATGCCCCGCCTGATCCTCCTATAGTAACCCCTACTTTTAATAGACAACCTTATAGACGGTGCGAAACATCTCTTGTTTGGCACTTTTATTCAACTAAGAGATCAAAACAAGGCTAAGTGTAAAACTTGTGGGACTTTGATGGCTCATAAATTTACTGGAGACCGTAGTGGTACGGGTAGTTTGACTAGACACATAAAGACACACCCTAAAGATAAAGCTAAATTTATTCAAATGAAAGCTAGGCAAGAGGGGACATGTGCAGGTACTCAGGTTAACCCTAGTACCGGGTCAAATCTAGTTCAACCGGGAATTAACATTGTTACTGGTGGAATTTTATATTACGATCCAAATAAAGATCGTGAAAAATTGTTACTTTTATGTGCTTACCCTATAGTTTCCCTCTATCCCTCACTTTGTGCATTATATTAGAAGAGTTTTTAATCATACTTATAAAGGATAGCCTCGCACAACCGTAAAGAGTGATATTTATAAATATAAACATGAATATGAATAATATTTGCGCTATTTATTTACTCATATAAATTTCCACGTTTCTATTACTACTGATATTGTTAGAAGTGGTAATGATTGTGATTATCTTACTGTTACCACTCATTGAATTGATGAGGAATGGATAATGCAAAAGTGCATTATTGCTTATAGAATAATTACTTCACGTCACACAAGTAAGTTTATTGCTAACACAGTTGCAGATATTTGTAGATATTTTTGCATTAGAGATAAAATAATGTCAGTTTCAATGGATAATACTTCTAGTAACACTAATGCTATAGGCTTTCTTCTACACTAAATCCTGCATTTAGTAATATTTTCCATGTTAGATGTATTTGTCATATTTACCATTTAATCGTCGGTGATGGTATGAAAATTTTAAAGGTTGAAATTGAAAAGGTTAAAATGGCTCTTCATTGGTTTTTTATTCAAACCGTAGAAGTAGACTTAGATAATATTTTAAAAAATATGATGAATTTGGCCTTAGAGAAAGAAAGGTTCCTAAACCTTGTCCGACTAGATGGAATTACATGTATGAAAGTTTAGTTGTTGCATATGAATATAGAAACCCAATAAACGCAAAGTTTAATACTTGTGTTGGTGGTGGTGATGATGATGAGCACATAACAAATCAAGATTGGACTAATGTTACAGTTCTTGTAGAATTTTTAGAACAATTTCATGTTGTTACAAATGAATTATCTGGGCAATATTATGCTACTATTTCTAACTGTTTAGTTTATATTGCAGAACTTGCAAATTTGTTTACTCAATTTTCAGAGGGTGGGGTAATTTATCAACTTGCTATTGAGGAAATGAAATATAAGTTTAAAAAATATTTTTTTCCCTATCCTCCTATTTATGGTGTTGCTGCCATGTTAAATCCTACTATGAAATTAGGAGGTCCTCACTTTTGGTATACTCAAATTTATAAGGCTTTATCACTTTCAGATGGGGAATTTGCTACACTTGTAGATGCAAAAGCCTCAATTAAAATAAATGCTCACACAATTTATAATTCTTATCAACTTGCCTTAGATCATGCTAGACCAAATGTTCCAACTCCTAATTCGTCTAGTTCGCAATCATCTAAAAGAACTGCGGGACTAAAAGAACTTAGTTCTTGGATGGGGTTCAGGGGTTCTCAAGGTGATAATATTAATGATAGTTCACAACTAAATGAGCTTCAAGTTTATTTGTCGCAGGGACTTGAATCAGAGAATCTCGACGGCACCTTTAATGTTTTGGAATGGTGGAAGGACAAAGAAAAACACTATCTGGTTCTTTCAAGGATGGCTCGAGATATTTTAAGTATTCAAGCTTCAACAGTGGCATCGGAGAGCGCTTTCAGTCAAGTGAGACTTCAAATCGGTGATCATAGAGCGTCTATGAGGGAGATCTTGGAAAAATCAGTACTCTTCAGAGATTGGATCCGTTCGGAAAGAAGAAATTTTGGACTTGCTGAATCACAACCGGAGATAGACGAAGCTTATGAAGAAATGCTAGCGGAACTTGCGGAGGATGCTGCTTCGCCCGGAAGCAGTGATGAACAAGCTTCTTTGCCGCCACCACCAACGAAAATTCCTCCGAACCTTGAAGGATTTATGAAATTTGTTAGAGATAGTATGTAGATTAATATGTAACTTGTATTTTAGCACATCATCATTAGTTTTTTTCCTTTTAATGGTGGTATTAGCACCTTGTTGTGCTCATTCCATTGGGGGTCGGAAGACTAAGAAAGATATTGCCATTTTTTTTAATGTCGTAATAATAAAAATTATCAGGCATTTTCTTGAATATTTCTTTACAATATTTTTGTGTTTAAATTTGAATTAGAAGATTTAAGTCACAATTATATAATATAATTTACAAGAAATTGCCTTAGATAAAAATTTTTTTAAAAAAAGAAGCCTAGAACACTTAGGCCCGTGGGCTCGCCCCATTTAGTCGGGGCCCATGTGGGCTTAGGCCCACAGTTGGCCGGTTCCACCCTCCAGGACCGCTAAGCCCGTGACCGCTTGAGCCCAGCCGTTAGAGCCCGACTTCGCTTGGACCGACCCGTTTAGCCCAATTAGGCCCGGGCTCGGCCCAGATTACAACCTTACCCTAACTTAAAAAAAAGAAAACTAAAACAAAGATAAAAGAAAAGAAAAAGATAAAATTAATTCATTAAAATCAACATACCAGTAGTGAAATGTAGTAGAAAATCAACACTTGATGTGTAAAAGATGAGATTGAAAACAAGGAAGAATGCACTGTGCTTTAGGTTTGCTTGAGAAGTCAGAGTTCGTAAAGTGTGAATAGTTCCAAAAAGTTCTATTTATACTCTGACCCCAGTGACCCACCGACTTACCTGAGTGCGACTACACAATTTTGGTGCGGTCCACACTCTTTTACCTTTGTAGCTATACATTAGATTCATTGGTGCGGTCCGCATAAAAATAGTTGCGGCCGCACAATTTGTGTGGTCCGTGTAATTTTAATGGCGGCCGCGAACTCTTAAGGTATTTTGACAGGCCAAACTTCAAAGAGTTGGAATTTGTCATCTTCCAGCTGCACGCCCGCACACAGAATTGTGCGGCCACGAAGTGCTTGTGCGGTCCGCATAATTCTGGCACGGTCTGCACAATTTCACCACTTAGCCAAAATTTTCCTTGTCAATTTCCTACAATGCACAACCATTCCTACATACACTTCACAACCAGTTAGTCCAAAATAATGCCTAATCTAAAAAGAAAAATCAATAGAAAGAAAAACACATGGGTTGCCTCCCCAGAAGCGCCTGATTTAAAGTCGCGGCACGACGCATATTACCATCATTCATTTGAAATGGATCATTGCCGCAATGTGGCCATCATCAACCTTACCAAGGTAGTGCTTCACTCGATTCCCATTGACTCTAAATATCTCACCATTCTTGTTTTTATAATCTAGATCACCAAAAGGAGTCATATGTACAACTTCAAAAAGACTACTCCACTTTGACTTAAGCTTTCCCAGAAATATCCGTAACGAAGAGTTGAATAGAAGAACAAGGTCACCTTCTTTGAATTCTTTGTTCTGAATATACTTATCATGTAGGTGCTTCATATTGTCCTTATACAAGGATGAACTGGAATAAGAATGAAACCAGAACTCATCAAGTTCATTTAATTGCTCCACCCGAAGAGTGGCGGCTACATCCCACTCAAAGTTCAATTTCTTCAACGCCCACATGGCCTTATGCTCTAACTCCACCGGGAGGTGACATGCTTTCCCAAACACCAACCGATACGGTGACATACTAATTGGAGTTTTGTAAGCTGTTCTATAGGCCCATAGAACATCGTCAAGTTTCCTTGACCAATTAGTCCGGTTTGCATTGACAGTCTTGGATAAAATACTCTTGATCTCCCCGTTGGAGACTTCAACCTGTCCACTTGCCTGGGGTTGATAGGGGGTTGACACCTTATGAATGACACCATACTTGGAGAGTAAAGTGTCAAAGACTTTGTTGCAAAAATAAGAACCCCCATCACTAATGATGGCCCTTGGGGTGTCGAACCTTATGAATATGTTTTTCTTCAAGAAATCCACCACACTCGGTGCTTCATTGTTGGGCAAAGACACAACTTTAACCCATTTGGAAACGTAATCCACAACAACAAGAATATAGGTGTTCCCACATGAACTCACAAATGGACCCATAAAGTCGATGCCCCACACATAAAAAATATCAATCATGAGGATGGTGGTGAGAGGCGTCTCATTTTTCTTGGAGATCCCACTGGCTCTTAGGCAATCATCACAATGCCTAACGAGCTCGCTAGCGTCTTTGTACAAGTTAGGACAATAGAATCCACAACTTAGGAACTTTTTAGCAATTCTCTCCCCACCATGGTGACCACCATATGGCGAGCAATGGCAGCTTCAAGAATACCCAATTGCTCTTCCTCTGGAACACATCTCCGGATAACACCATCAATGCAAATTTTGAAAAGATATGGCTCGTTGCAATAATAATCCAAGCAGTCCCGTTTGAGCTTCTTCCTTAGGTTTGAAGAGAACTCATTCGGGACAATGCTGGGCAGAAGAAAGTTGGCCACATCGGCAAACCAAGGCATCTCGGTCAAAGACATGGAGAAGAGTTGTTCATCCGGAAACGAATCATTGATCTCAAGGCCATCATGGGGCCTCCCCTCCTCTTCCAATTGAGACAAGTGGTCCGCCACTTGATTCTCACTCCCTTTGCGGTCCATGATTTCAAGATTAAATTCTTGCAGAAGAAGTACCCGCCGCGTCAACCTAGCCTTAGAGTCTTTTTTACTCATCAAATAACGAAGTGCCGCGTGATCGGTGTGCACAATCACTTTGGTACCCATGAGGTACGGCGGAACTTTTCCATAGCAAAGACAATGGCTAAGAGTTATTTCTCGGTCATCGTATAGTTGACTTAGGCGTCGTTCATGGTCTTACTTGTATAGTAGACCGTATGGAATATCTTGTTGATTCGTTGACCCAATACCGCTCCTACCGCCACGTCTCTAGCATCACACATGAGCTCACATGGTAAGCTCCAATTTGGTGCGGTAATGATGGGAGTGGTAGTCAAACTATACTTGAGTAGCTCAAAAGCCTTCATACGATCATCATTGAACACAAATTTGGCATCTTTTTCCAACAACTTGGACAAGGGGTTCACCACTTTTGAGAAATATTTGATGGACCGACGATAAAACCCCGCGTGACCTAGAAAGCTCCTCACTCCCTTGACGGAAGTAGGAGGAGGGAGTTTTGATATCGCTTCAATATTTGCTTTATCCACTTCTATACCATTCTTGGAGATCTTATGGTCGAGGACAATGCCCTTCTCGACCATAAAGTTTCACTTCTCCCAATTAAGTACTAAGTTGGTCTCTTCACAGCGTGCCAATACCTTATCAAGATTATCCAAACTTTCTTCAACGGAATCCCCCACAACAGAGAAATCATCCATAAAACCTCGAGGAATTCCTCCACCATATCCGTGAATATTTCCATCATACACCGCTGAAAAGTAGCTGTTGCATTACATAAACCAAACAACATCCTCGAGAATGCAAATGTGCCATACAGACAAGTGAATGTGGTCTTCTATTGGTCTTCTGGTGCAATAAGAATCTGGTTATAACCGGGATACCCATCCAAGAAGCTATAATAAGCACGCCCGCAAGCCTATCCCACATTTGATAAAGAAATGGCAATGGAAAATGCTCTTTCTGAGTCACTTTGTTACGCTTTCTATAATCCATGCATACCCTCCAACCGGTGACAGTTCTTGTGGGGATCAATTCATTTTTATCATTTGTGATCACAGTCATGCCCCCATTCTTGGGACACATTGTACCGGCAAAGTCCACGAACTATCAGAAATGGGGTAGACAACCCCTGCATCCAACCACTTGATGATATCTTTCTTGACGACCTCTTGCATGGCCTCATTCAACCTTCTTTTATGTTTCATGGAGGGTTTGGTATCCTCCTCCAATATGATTTTGTGCATGCAAAAGGTGGGGCTTATACCCCGAATATCCGCCAATGTCCAGCCTATCGCCTTCCTCCTCATTTGGAGCACCGCAAGGGTGGAATCTACCTGCACGTTAGTTAAGAATGAGGAAAGAATAACAGGTAATGTGGAAAAATGGCCTAAGAACTCATACTTGAGGTATGAAGGCAAGGTCTTCAACTCTAATGTGGGAGGCTCCTCGATTGAGGGCTTTGTTGGTGGAGTCTTCCAGTTCTCAAGGTCCAAGGAAAGTTTTCGGGGCCCATATGCATATGATCCTATTCCTTGCAAAGAATTGACACATTCTACCAAGCCTTTCTTATCGTCCTCATCATGGTTCAATAACACAACTTCCAATGGGTCTTCAACATTAATCATAGCACTTGTGTCATTAACAATTACTTCGGTCACAAGATCGACGAACTAACATACTTCGTTGCTATTAGGCTGCCTCATTGACTTGCAAACATGGAACACAACCTTTTCATCGCCCACCCGGAAGGTGAGGTCCCCAGCTTCCACATCAACTAAGACCTTCCCTCTAGCTAGGAAAGTTTCCCCAATATGATTGGCACCTCATAGTCAACCTCACAGTCAAGTATCACAAAATATGCGGGAAATATGAACTTGTCGACCCAAACTAGAACATCATCAATTATCCCCAATGGCCTCTTCATTGTCTGGTACGCCATTTGAAACCTCATGGATGTGGGTCATGGTTGCCCAATCCCCAATGTCTTGAACACAGAATATGGCATCAAGTTAATGCTCGCTCCCAAGTCACACAAGGCTTTGGCGAAATCGACACTACCAATAGTGAATGGGATTGTAAAGGCACCGGGGTCTTCTAGCTTTGGAGCCATGGAATGCACAATGGCACTCACTTGATGTGTCATTTTGATCATTTCACAGTTCATTGATCTCTTCTTTGTTACCAAGTCCTTCATGAACTTGGCATATCTCGACATTTGTTCTAAGGCTTCAACGAATGGCACATTTATGGACAAACTTTTCATCATATTAATGATTTTTTTGAATTGGTTCTCATTGTTTTGATTTGCTAGCCTTTGAGGATGTGGTGGACGAGGCTTTGGCAAATGAGCCTTGGCTTTGGGCACTACCGGATCCAGTATGTCTATCACATGTTCCCTAGACGGGTTCACATCATCTTGTGTCTCCTCCACATTTGCATCAATGTCTATCCTCACTTCATCTTTTTCTTGAACATCATGCTTGGATCATCATCCTATTTTACCAACACATCATCATCATTCATATTTTTTCTCGAGTTTGAGGTACTAGCAACTCCACCTCTCCCACTTCTTGTAGTCACCTCCATAGCATGCCCGATGTTTTTCCCGCCCTTCGGGTTCACCACCGTATCACTTGGTAGTTCCCCCTTAGGGAGAGTATTCAAGGCTTGAGATATTTGACCCATTTGGACTTCCAAGTTGCGGATAAAAGTGTTGTGAGAGGCTATTTGGGCATCAGAGTCGGCGTTTCTTTCCATCATTTGCTTGAACATGCTTTCTATCCGTCCCATCTCATTATTTGAAGAACTAGGACCTTGTGACGGATATGGAGGCGGGTTGTTGATACATCGGGAGCCTCTGAAAGCCCGACCCCCAATTTCCTTGATTATTGTTGTTCTAACCCCCTTGATTGTTGTTGCCTCCCCAATTACTATTATTGTTGCCACTCGAATTGACTTGATTATTTCCTCCCCAATTGCTTTGATTCCCTTGGTTACCCCAATTTTGATTGTCGTTCCCCCAATTGCTCTGATTGAAGTTGTTGCCACTATTCCAATTCCCTTGTTGACCTTGGTTGCCCCAATTTTGATTATTTCCATGTGATCTCCACTGTTGTTGATTTGGAGCATTGCTCCATTGACCTTGGTAATTGTTCACATATTGACCCTCTTCACTTTGATCATCATATGAATCATCTTGATTGTACCCATTATGACTTTGCTCAAATTGATCCGGATCGTTTTGAACTTGTTGACCTCGTTGTTGTCTTGTTGACCATCATGTTTACTCTTTCCATGGAATTTACCTGTTTTGGCCCCTGAACCTGTTGAAGCTGAGCCTTGGCCAACTGATTCATAGTGGTTTCCAACTCAGTTATGGCTTGTCCATGATCATGAAGTTCCTTGTGAAGGTGGATAACATTAGGGTCACATTGAGGAACGTTGCTCTACTTTGCCAAGCCGAAGAGGTATCCGCCATCTCATATAATATTTCACATGCTTCAGAGTATGGTGTGTTCATGAAGTTACCCCCTGCGAGTTGATACCGGTTAGTTGTGTTGATCCCCTATAAAAGGTTTACTGGATCTTTGTCTCGATCATATCGTTGTTGGGGCATTATTTGACTATTGTGCGGTACCTCTCCCAAATCTCATGTAACGGTTCATTTGGTTCTTTTTTAAAAGCTAGGATCTCATCTCTCAATGTTTCCATATGTCCCGAAGAAAATAACTTTGCTATGAAATTCTCGGCCAACTCATCCCAAGTGTGGTAAGCATGGTTGGGTAGCCTCTCAAGACAATCTAAAGCCTTCCCTCTTAAAGAAAATGGGAAAAGCCTTAACCTCAATGCGTCCTCAGATACATTCGTCTGCTTGCTCCCCCAACACGTGTCAACAAAACCTTTGAGATGCTTATAGGCGTTCTGATGTGGAGCTCCGGTGAAGAAACCCCTCTATTCCAAAAGTGTAAGCATGACATTAGTTATCTAAAAGTTGTCCGCCCTATTCCGGGGCAGGACTATTGCACTTGCGTAGCCTTCATTGGGCAACACCCATTGTGCTGCCCTTGGTGGGGATGGGGGAGGGTTTTGCGCATTATCGTGAGGCGGTCGACCTCTCCTTTGTACTTGAGGCTCAAGATTATCCACTTGTTCGTCATCTACCTCCTCCCCGAAAGGAATGCGTCCGAGGGCCTTGTTGTTAAGAGCCATTTGGTACCTAAAAGCAATTGACACACAAAATTAGAAAAACGGAAGGAAAGAAAAACAAAACACACAAATACTTAGATATATAGCTAAGACCGTCTAACTCCCCGACAACGGCGCCAAAAATTGATCGGGTCCAAGCCTATACTGCTATTGAGTAGCGAGGGTGGTCGATATAGTTATAACCCAACTAGGTCGGGATCGAATTTACAGGGAGTTAATTTATTTGGAATTAGGTTTATATCTAAGCTAAATGCGGGTTTTGAATCTAATTACACTTCCTCAAGTTTTGGTTTAGTTTTTACTTCTAACTTTACTCTATTGTATGCAATAATTGAAACTAAGGACAATATTTTTGTTGTTGTTGTTCAAGTGTTTAAAAGAGACTAGGGTAGTGACTTCTACCTAGGTGGATACTAACGGATAGCAAAGTTCTAGGGCAAGATTGATTAGTTGGGATTGTAATATAGCTATCACACCCGGGTACTCATTCTATACCTCTCGGTAGTTTGACTGATTTTGCCCAATTTGGCTTTCTCAAGTCCAAATGGGTATTCATGCAATTCAAGTGATATTAGCTCAAGTCGGGTATTACTATCTCTAGGTTTAACCCTTTAATTGGGGCTATCAATTTTTTGAGTTCACCCAAATTTATTGTTAGCCTAGTTTTCCTAGACTTAGTCCCTCTTTCTCATTTAGAGACTACGTCATAAAGGCATTAATCATTGTTTGCAACCATTAATTCTATAGTTCTAGCAAGGACTAGGCTAAATATCACTAACCCATACACATTCAAGCCCTAAAATCAAATACCCATTAAATACCCACACTAGGGTTGGGTCACAACCCTAGCTATGGGTTTAGCTACTCCTGGAAATAACATAAATTAAAGGTGAAATGAAGATAAAGTTCATAATACTAGATTAAGGGATAAAAATCTAATGTTAAAAGATGAATCTTGTACAAAATTGCTTAAAACAGAATATTCACCCGTCTTAGGTGCTCCTACAATACATAACATAACCTAAAAATGACAAAAAAGTTCTATTTGTACTAAGCTAAAAATATTTGACAAAAATGTCCCTGCGGAGGTTGTGTGGCCGCATAATTCTGAGTGCGGCCGCACTCTTGCTTTAGCGGCCGCATAATTCTGATCGTGGACCGCGTTCCTCTATTTTAGATCTAGGATGAGCTGAGATTTCGCGGACCACCTAATTCCAAGTGCGGCCACGCTCCAAATTATGCGGCCGCATAAAAGTGATGCGGGTTGCACTCGCTTGAGTTTGGCTTGAAATCAACTATCTGATTCTTCATTTTGCGGACAACATAATTTGGATCGCGGCCGCACAATTCTGGCGCGGACCGTACTTCCCTCTTTTGCTCAAGTTGTAAACTCTCTGAACCTCAGTCATCGCGGTCTGCTTAATTTCAATCATGGCCGCACATTTCTGGTGCGGTCCACGCTCATATCTTAGACCAAAAATCACACTCTCTAAATCTCCCTTATGAGGACCGCATAATTATGATCGCGACCGCATCATGGCCTTCACGGCCGCACAATCTTTGTGCTGTCCGCGCTTTAGATCTTTTTTCCCAACCTTGGTTTTTGTTCAACTTTTGACTCCTTTGTGAGTTGATTATGGATCATTTGGATTATTTTGAACAATTCCTGCAAGCAAGCATATTTCATTAGTTTTCGGAAATACCTTCATGCACTTTTGGCCCTAAACACAAGTAAAAGAGAGCAAATAATAGGTTAAAATCCCTACTTATCAGCTTGCTGAGTACCTGCTTCTGCTGCATGTGGAAACTTTGGACTATTTACACTGTTTGCGTACACACTAGAACTGTCTCCCTTCTTCTTTCCTTTGAAGTCTGATGGATAGCCATGGCATTTTTAGCAATTCTCATGTGTGTAACCCTTATAATGAAAATATTCACACTGGACTTGATTCTTCCTAAACTTGAAGTTTCCACCTCCATTCACTGGGCCTTTATTACTATAGAATGCAGTTGTTTCTATGTCTTTAGTAGTTTGAGTGGTCTGAGTAAAATTAGCCAGACTCATTTGACTCTCTTGATCAATCAATGGAGAGTAGGCTTTGTTAATGCTAGGAATTGGAGACATCATCATGATCTGACTCCTTGATTGTGAGTAGGGCTCATTCAATCCCATCAGAAACTGAAGCAGCCTATGATACTCTAAGTGTAGGGCATATCTTTTAGACTCGCAACATGGACAACCAGGAAGGGCATTAAGGCATTAAATTCATCCTAGAGATATCTCAATTTAAAGAAGTAATCAACAATAGACATAGTACCCGAGTGAGAGTAGGAATCTCTCTATGTAGGAACAAGACCTTTGATCTATTTACCTTATCGAATCTTCATTTGAGTCCTCCCAAACCTTGTGAACATTAGAAGCATATACTACACTACTAAGTAAACCTGGCCTTACTACATTCATTATCCATGAGAGAACTACAACATTAACTTTTTCCCATTGATCATGAAGCTCAAGTTCAAATTTCAACTTAGGAAAGCGACCATCTACAAAACATAACTTGCTCTTACCTAGCAAACCAATCCACATAGAACTACTCCATAACTCATAGTTATCTGAACCAGTGAGTTGAAGAGAAATCATAATAGTACCTGGAGTGTCTGTTGGTTGAAGGAAGAGTGGGTGATTTGTCACGACCCGAATTTCCCACCTTCAGGACGTGACTGCTTCTAAAGTTGAACCCGTTAGACAAACCAACGTGAGCAGTTAAACTACCATGATAACACCCAATTAAAAGAATTAACCAAAAATAGTTTACGATTTAGAAGCGGAAACAGATAAAAACAGAACTAAATGATTTTCGCGGCGTCACGATATCCCTCTTCATTCTACGCCACCAATAATGCTGCCCCAAGTCCTGGTACATCTTCGCGGCGCCTGGATGAATGAAATACCGGGAAATATGGGCCTCCTACAATATCAACTCACAAATGCCATCAACATCGGGAACACATATGCGACCCTGCAATCTCAAAACTCCCTCAGCATCAACTGTGACCTACTTGGCACGTCCGTGCCGAACCGCATCTCTAAGAGCACACAAATGATGATCATCATACTGCCTGGTGCGAATACGATCATCCAACGAAGAACGAGCGATAGTATGGGCCAAAACACTGCCACCCTCAGAAACCTCCAATCTCACAAATCGATTGGCTAATGCCTGAACATCCAAAGCCAAAGGTTGCTCTCCAACTGATAGATAAGACAAACTACCCATGCTGACTGACTTCGGGCTCAAGGCATCGGCCACCACATTGGCCTTTCCCGGATGATAGAGAATAGTAATATCATAATCCTTCAGCAACTCTAACCACCTCCTCTGCCTCATATTCAACTCCTTTTGCTTAAACAAGTATTGCAAACTCTTATGATCAGTGAACACCTCACACGGTACCCCATACAAATAGTGCCTCCAAATCTTCAAGGCATGAACAATAGCTGCAAGTTCCAGATCATGGACTGGATAGTTCTTCTCATGAATCTTCAACTAACGAGATACGTAGGCTATAACCTTTCCCTCCTGCATCAATACCGCACCAAGTCCAACCCGTGAAGCATCACAATACA
>ML297774.1:0-11512 GCA_005239495.1 Nicotiana undulata
TCGTGTGGTGACTCGATAATAATAATAGTATTTACATATAGGTACCTACGGGTACCGACTCGACAGTGAACTCAACAGGATTGTGTCAATATCATATCACTGATAGCCAATTAAGATTTACCTCATCATATTTTTACCTCTCCCATGTCAATTCAACAATAAACACAATTTATAATACATACAATGGTTCAAATAAGGCACAAAATGGCATGCTCGTGGGTCCTACGGCTACCCGACATAGCAATATAGTCGCCACGTACGGACTCTCGTCACTTGGTACGTACGCGGACCCCTCAACATGTACACATAGCAAACAAGGAACCTACGGGGACATTTCCCCCTTACAAGTTTGGAAAGGAGACTCACCTCGTGACGATATCACCCCTCGGATCAAGGATGCGCCCGAATCTCCGAAATTCACCCTCGACGGCTCGCAACTAACCAAACATGGTATAATTGAATTAATTTAGGTTCCAAGAAGAAGAGTTAACAAGAAGTCCTAAAATTAAGCATTCTTGACCATTTCCGGAATTTCGACCCCGGACCCACACGTTTGGATTTCAAAAATTCTTGAAGGAATCACCTACCCGAAGTCTAAGGATCGAAGTTACGTGATTTATACAAGGATTCATAGCCTCAAATGAATAATTCACCAATTTATTCAAAGCCCTAGAATATCTATACAAATTTTATGATTTTTGATTCTTTAGGAATTAAACCTGTTGAATTCTATGCATAATAGTGAAAAATAGAAGAGAATTACTTACCTCTACAGTGGGTGGTCGTGGGAGGTGTTGCTAAAACTTGGATGCTCTCTAATGGAGGTTGATGGGGGATAAAAATGAAGAAAACCCGTATTTTTGGACATTTAAAAGGGCTGGCAACAGTGATTTCCGCACCTGCGACCTTGGGACCGCAGGTGCTGTCTCGCACCTGCGAGAATATCATCGCCCCTGCGGAAAAGGGCCTGAGACCCTAGCATCGCACCTGCGGAAAAGGAGTCCGCACCAGAGGTCTCGCTCATGCGGAAGAAGGGCCGCACCTGCGATAGGGGTCACACCTGCGACTGAGAGACCGCAGGTGCGGTCACACCAGAAGTAGCTGCACCAACAATGGTTTTTGCTGGTTTTTGGCCTCGTGCAGGGTCTGGGAGGCACCTGGGCCCACCCGAGCCCCCGTCAAAACATACCAATAGGTCCTAGATCATAATACGGACTTGCTCGAGCCTACGGAACACTCATAACATCGCTAAAACTCAAAATCACCCTCCAAAACCCCTGAAATCATAACTTAATACTTTGAAATTTCTAGAATTTATTTCATTGTGCCGAACGGTCTATACTACTCGGAATGACGTAAAATTTTGCAGACAAGTCATAAATGACTATACGGATCTATTCTCGATCCCGGAATTCCGTTCGGACCTCGATAGCATAAAGTCCCATTTCAAGCCAAATTCCAAACTTAAGGAAATTCTGATTTCCATTTCGGGCGCCGAAATGCTCCCGGGTCGTCAGAAACCCGAGCCGAACATACGCCCACGTCCGAAAAAATCATATGGAGCTACTGGAGCTGTCAGAACTCGATTCCGAGGTCGTTTGCTCAAAATGTTGACCAAAGTCAAACTTGGCCAAATAGGCCAACCTTAAGGAACCAAGTGTTCCTAAACCACTCAAATCATTTCCAAATCCCGAACCACCCGCTCCCGCAAGTCATAAAGCACNAGAACTCGATTCCGAGGTCGTTTGCTCAAAATGTTGACCAAAGTCAAACTTGGCCAAATAGGCCAACCTTAAGGAACCAAGTGTTCCTAAACCACTCAAATCATTTCCAAATCCCGAACCACCCGTTACCGCAAGTCATAAAGCACGAGTAGCCACTATGGAAGGTTTCATTTAAGGGAACGGGGTCGTAATACGCAAAATGACCGGCTGGGTCGTCACAATAGTACCCTACTCTGATCAGGGTTTTGATTAAGGACCTTGCTCCTGCATGGTTTCCACAGTGTCCTTCGTGCACTTCTTTTTACATACTCTGTTTGATTGGGTCCAAGGAACCTTAATAGGGGACCTCCAAACATTTTGCGGTATAAAGTATCACGAACTAGGCAGTACTGTGTTGTTTTTCGGCGAAGTGCTTTAGCTTCTTATTTATCTTCAGGCACGGTACCATTCTTCAAAAAATTTACAATTTCGTTTCTCCAATCCCATGTTAAATTATTAAATATTACCTCATTTTTATCTTGGTCGATTGCTGAATGAAATAAGTGTATCATAATAGTATTATCTTTATTCGTTACGTCGGTAACTGCTGCGAGATTAGCCAATGCATCCGCTTCTGCATTTTCCTCCCTGGGTATTTGTATAATCTTCCATGACTGGAATTGTCTTACTAGGTCTCGTGCCTTTTCCAGATATTGTTGCATTCGAGCTTCTCTAGCAGTATAAGTCCCCTGCATCTAGTTTACCACTAGTTGATAGTCACTTTTGATCACAATCTTCTCGATTGAGAGTTCTCATGCTAATTCAAGGCCTGTAATGACAGCTTCCTACTCTGCTTCATTGTTAGTTATGGGATAACATTTAATAGCCTGTCTTATCTTTTCACCCATAGGTGATATTAAGACAATTCCCAAACCGGCTCCTTTTACATTAGAAGAGCCGTTAGTGAACAGGGTCCATATTCCTGGATTAGCCCTATTGAAGATTTGCAACTCTTTTTCCACCTCAGGGATTATGCTAGTATTAAAATCAACGACAATATCAGCTAAAATCTGAGATTTTATTGCAGTCCTAGGATGATAGATTATGTCATGCTCGCTTAATTATATTGCCCATTTAGCTAATCTTCCTGATAGTTCTTGTTTATGCAAAATATTTCTCAGTGGACATGAAGTTACGACAGTAATTGGGTGACATTGAAAGTATGGTCTTAGCTTTCTAGCTGCCATAATTAGAGCCAATGCTAATTTTTCTAGATGAGGATATCTAGTTTTAGCATCTAATAAAGACTTACTTACGTAATAAGTAGGAGATTGTTTACCTTTGTCCTCTGCACTTAGGGCAATTTCTGCAATGGCACGATAGACATATAGCCTGTCCCCTTCCTTTGGTTTAGACAACAGCGGGGGATTTGATAGATAGGCCTTCAGATCTTTGAGAGCCTGTTGACATTCTTCAATCCATTCGAACTGATTCTGCTTTTTTAGGACTGAGAAGAATTTAAAACTCTTCTCCGAAGACTTGGAGATGAATCTTCCTCTGCGGAGGATTTCGAAAGTAATTGAAAGATGCTGGAAGTGTTCTTCTGTGTGTGTTGATTTCACCAACATGTCATCAATGTACACCTCCATTGTTTTCCCCAGATCTTCCTAGTACATCTTGGTTACTAGCCTTTGATACGTGGCTCCAGCATTTTTCAAGCCAAATAGCATGACTTTGTAACAATAAGTCCCCCTCGCGTATTGAACCGATTTTCAAGAGTTTCCGTACCTCTTCATCGATCACTTGATTCTTTAATGATCCCTGCTTTCTTTTTTTTTGCTTGACAGGCACGTATGACGTGTCTTTATTTAGTTTTGAGTCATCACTTCTGGGGGTATACCTGTCATATC
The DNA here is from genome assembly GCA_005239495.1 of Nicotiana undulata. Lineage (NCBI taxonomy): Eukaryota > Viridiplantae > Streptophyta > Magnoliopsida > Solanales > Solanaceae > Nicotiana > Nicotiana undulata. The sequence goes on from ML297774.1 coordinate 3,614, forward strand.
TGAATGGGACCAAGCAAAACAATCTGCGTTAGCGTTTAAGTATTCAACTAACTTACCTCTTCTAGTTGGGCTTAGCCTTGCGCCTATATGTACTTTTTGCTCAGGATCATGCTTGAACAGTGGAACAACTTCGAGTTCTTCAGTAGTTGTCTTGATATGTTCGTTCTCTTTTGGTTCCTAAATGACATCAGGTCCGGAATCGATGTCCGTATGTCTTGATGCAACATCTGTGGTGATTTGATTCACCTTCTCTTTTTCGTTTTCTTCCGTGTCCGTTTGAGTTGTTTCTTTTTCTACCTCTTTTTTGTTGGAATATACCACTGAGTTGATGTTCCTTGAGGTCTGCTGATCACCTAGAATTTGTTGAATTCCCCATTCGGAAGGGAATTTAATTACCTGATGTAGGGTAGATGGTACCGCTTCCATATCATGGATCCATGGTCTCCCCATGATTACGTTGTAAGCCATGTTAGTTCAATGACTTGGAATTTCGTATCTTTGATGACACCTTATGCGTAGGTACTAAGCTCGATTTCTCCTTTCGTTATGACAGTAGAATTGTCGAACCCGGACTTGGAACATGCTTTTGGAATAACACGGTTCCCCATTAGCATCTCTTCAATAACCCTCAACAAAATGATATTGACCGAGATACCTGGACCAATTAACACTCTTTTTACGTTAGTGTCATGTATAAGTAGAGATATTACCAGTGTGTCGTTGTGTGGGAGCAATAATCCTTCGGTATCTATTTTGTTGAATGATATATTATCAGCCTCCAAAGTTTCACGAGTTCGTTTCTCGTGGGTTATTGTGAACTTGGTTGTATTTTGCAAATTACACCATTCACCTCTTCTCCTCTGTGTATGACATTTACTATTCTCTTTGGAGATGGTGGCTTTGGGGGCTCTTGCCTGTTCTTCATATATGCATGTTTACCTTTTTCAGTAAACAGTTCTGTTAGATAGCCTTGTTTTAATACCTGTTCAACCTCACCTTGCAGTAACCTGCAATCTGACGTTCTGTGCCCATGATCGTTATGGAATTCGCACCATAAGTCTGGATTCCTTCTTCTTGGATTCGATCTCATTTCTTTGGGCCATCGAACTTTATCACCCATATTTCTTAATACTGTAATTAATTTAGAAGTACTTACATTGAAATTGTAGTTTCCAATTCTTGCATTACTTCTATTTCGTTCATCTCGATCCTTTCTGGATCTTGATGAGGATGAGCTCGTATCTCTATTTGACAGTCTGTAATCTGACCGCATGTTTTCAAATTTGGAACGAGTTTCTCGTCCCGAAGGTCCCATATATGGATTGCATATGTTTTTACCAGTTCTCCTTTCTGGCTCGGAGCGTCTAGAACTGGTCTTGTCTTCTGCTTTTGATTGTGCAATGGTATCTTCTTCTATTCGTAATTTGGTGCTGTACCTGTTATAGACATCATTCCATGTCGTGGGTGGGAACTCTCTCAAGCTTTCTTTGAGCCTTCTCGTAGATTCTGAGCTTCTGTCATTTAAATTACTTGCAAATGCATTGCTGCCCAGTTGTCAGGCACTCTTGGCAACATCATTCTTTTTCGTTGACACCTGTCTACAAACTCACGGAGCAATTCTGTGTCTCCTTGTTTTATTTTGAATATGTCTTCCATTCTTTTCTACTTTTTGTGCACCGAAATGTGCTTTTATAAAGGAATCTTCAAGCTCAACAAAAGAGTCAATAGAGTTTTCGGGTAAAAGAGAATACCATGTTAGCGCTCCTTTGGTGAGGGTTTCTCCAAACTTCTTGACTAACACTGATTCAATTTCTTGCTTAGTCAAGTCATTGCCTTTTACTCCTGTAGTGAAAGCAGTAACATGATCACGTGGGTCGGTTGTTCCATCGTATTTTGGTATGTCGGGCATTTGAATTTCTTGGGAATAGGCAATGGTGCTGCACTTGGCTTCCAAGGTTGTTGAGAATATCTATCAATGTCAATACCCTTGATGACTGGTGGTACACCAGGAATTTGTTCGATTCGATCATTTTGTTCCTTCACCTGTTTTTGCAAGGTTAGTAGTAAAGATTATAAATCTGAATTATTAGACATACTTGGTCTTCCTTGGAGAGGTTCATTTGGAATGCCTCCATTTCCTGAATTTGCTAGTCCGGATTGTGGGTTTTCCACAGTTGCGGTGTTGTTTGGAGGAGGCGTAGGTGATACAGCTGGCATCCCCCTCATAAAAGCTTGAAGAGCTTCATTCACATATTCGCTAACCATTTGCTTCAGAGGATCTTGTTCCCATGTTTGCTCATTTCAGTTTGATCATCATTTTGAGTTATAGATCTCCCTGGAGAATGGTCCCTTGAACCTCATGGGGGATCCCTGAGGTGATGGGGCTGAAGTCCCAGTCGTCTGCTGGTTGTTATCGTTGGTGTTTGACATGATTCGTGAAAGGTTGTTTGAAAAAAAACCAAGATTATCAGATTCCCGGTAACGAAACCAATTTGTTTAACCAAAAAATTAGATTCTCCGCCAAAGCTATTTTAAGAAGTACTCGAGCTTCTGATAACCAAGAAAATGTGCTAATAATTATAATCAGACTCGTAGATAGAAAGCAACAAGAATGCATAAAAGTAGATATATTTCAGTAATGGTTCGAACGTGTCCATACAAGTTATATTTTACTCCCCTTTATAGGGAATTTCTTAATATAACGCCTACTCTTCTTAATGATTGAGCATTAATAACTAATAATGTCATTAATGTAACGTTACAATGGTTAATCGTAACTGTTGCGTGAAGATTATGTAACCTTTGACTCATTGATTGAAGATCTTTGAATCTGCCCTTTATTCTGTCTTGATTCATTCTGATCGTGTCTCTTCAACTCCTCAATTATATTGAGGTTCCCGTATCTAATTGCCTCGTGGTTATGTTGTTCCGTTCCTCTTTGTCTCGTACCTCTTTGTAAAGTCACAACCAGTTGTCATGTTTTCGTTGCTCCACATGTATTGCCTTGTCATCTGAATTAGTACACGTGTGAAACTTATTTTTACCAATAATATTTTGTCTTGAATTTTGATGCTTGTCGAAAATCAGTTCAATATGTTGGACTTAAAATAAAAACCCTTAGGTTTTTGTGCTTGATGAACAATCGTTAATAGTTGACTGTTTGGGGTTCGATCTTCGAGTTAAATTTTTACTCGGGACTATCGATCATTAGGCTTTAAAACATTAGCCCTTAGGCTATTTTTTATTTTGGCCATTAGGCTCTTTAGATCGATCCTTAGGCTCTTTAGGCTGGACCTTAGGCTCTTTAGGTTGGCCCTTAGGCTATTTAGGTTGGGTCGACCCGACCTCTAATATGGCTATAGTTTTCCCCTTTTCTGGCTAAAGACTTTTAAAGTTTTGGTTATGCCTTGTCATGTTTTATGTTCGTCAGACTCTTCGACAGTTCGAATAAGAACCTCGATTATAAGTCGATATGCGACGATAGTTAAGTACCTCGTGATGTTCTCTCGAAGGCTGATTTTTTGAAGCGCTTTGTTCGGATCTGATATTATCGAAGTTCCTTTTCTTATGCCGAGGGGTAGCCTAATTAACTGGTTTTTTCGAAGTGTTTGAAGGCCTTTAGATTTTATGGCGGAAGTCGGACGTCTTCGAGTTGCATTATTTCGGCCGTAGCCTTTTAATATGACATTAGTCTTTATGTTCGGCCGTGTCCTTTAGTCGCCGGGTGAGATGACCTCGTCATCTATATTGAGGGTATGCCTTTTTAGGGGTCTTACAAGTTCGAATATATAGCCTTGGTCTTAATATCGGGGTTATGCCTTTTTAAGGTCTTATAAGATTGAGTATGCCTCGTTGAGGTCTTATAAAATTGGTATTGCCTCATTGAGGTCTTATAGGTTTGATGTTGCCTCATCGAGGTCTCATGAGCTCGGGTTTTCCTCATTGAGGTCTTACGAGTTCGAGTCTTTGGTGACTCGATAAGCTGAGTGTCGATGATAGTCCCCGAGTTTTCGGGCGAGTTTGGCCCCTAGGCCGTTTCATGTGAAAATAGTAAAATTCTTTGAGGCACAAAGCATTTTGATAAGAAAAGATTCTTCTTCAATTACTTGATACAAATGTACATGTTTTTGCCATCGGGGACTCGACTGTTCTACGCGGACATGGTTCATTTGACCGTTTGGACCGATACAATGTTCTCCTATCGAGGCCTTCTTTGGCATAACTTGAATTCTTTGAAAAAGTATCCTCCTAGGGTGATGCCCCCAGTATTCGAGGTTGATTGAAAAGAAGCTTTGAATACTTGTTGAGTTTTCCCTAGGTAGCATATGGATGTTGCCTCGTTAAAAACCTTGCCGCTAAAACCCGTTTGGGATAAAACCCGATCTAATGGTAAAAGAGTGCAACACATGCTTTAAAACCCAAGGTCTTCAAGCTGGAGGGTGCTTCGATTCTTCTCGATCGAACACCTGCAACGAGTTAGTATGAAATATAAACAAAAAAGGAGAAGATTATACCTTAGTAATAATAACGCTTGAGCTCTCCTTCCATGGTGCTAAGTTTTTAGGATCTTTTTCCTCTTACTTCGAAGACACGGTACGGTCCTTCATTCATTCATTCGGGTTTCGAGTGTTGAGGGTGACTTTACTTGGAACTAAGTCCCGACTCCGAAGTAGCGGATGTTTGTTTTATTGTTGTAGTACCTTTCGATATTTTACCTTCGAGCGGCCATTCGGACTAGTACGGCCTCGTGCTTTCCATCTAGTATCTCAAGGGCGGTGTTCATGGTCTTGAGGCCCAAAAAGTTTCCTGAACTGACTCCGAAAGCATATTTCTCGAGGTTAAGCTTCATGTTATACCTTCAACCTGCAAATGAGCCAAAAGGTCCTCTGCGCGCAGGGACTTAACTAGCATGTCATCAAAGTAAACTTCCAGAGACTTGCTTATTTGATGTTCGATCATCTTATTAACTAGGCGTTGATATATAGCTCCCGCATTTTTTTAACATGTAGGGCATTGCATTACAACAATATGTACCATACCTCATGATGAACGAAGTCTTTTCTTGGTACTACAGATTCATTTGAATTTAATCATACCCGGATTAAGCATCGATAAAAGTAAGGATCTCGTTGGTCGGCCATGGCATCGATCAGGCGATCGATGTTGGGCAATGGGGATGAGTTTTGAGAAATTTTGTTACCTTGTTTCTGACGAATGCACACTTTACCTAGGACTGAGGCCTATTCAAGCTCTTTGATCGTTGACTTCGACATCCTTGGTCAACTGTTCCTCGATCACCTGTCCCTTGGGTTTAACCGAGGGTGTAGGCTGTGATTGTTATTTGTCTACCTGCTTGTCTTTGGACTTCTCCAAGGTGGAAGGTGCCGATGTTGGTGCCAAGTCGTGCACCGCGAACATCTTCTTTGTTGCATGCTACTCCCCGTACACTCTTTTTACTCCATCCTTCGTTGGAAATTTCATCATTTGATGATGGGTTGATGGAACCGCCCTCATACTGTGTGTAACCATGGCCTTCCAAGTAAGGCATTGTATCTCATGTCACCTTCGATGACATGAAACTTGGTATCTTGAATTGTACTGGCCACGTTGATTGGGAGGATGATTTCTCCCTTCGTTGTCTCACTCACCATGTTGAATCCATTTAGACTTGAGAGGCGGGTATGATATGATCGAGAAATCTGAGATGCTCCACCACCCTCGACCTGATTATGTTGGCCGAGCTACTTGGATCCACAAGCACACGTTTAATTTGAACTTTATTCAAAAGAAATGAAATTACCAGTGCGTCATTATGAGGTTGAGACAAGGTCTCGATGTCCTCTTTGCTGAATGTGAGAGCGTCCTCTGGTATGTAGCCACGAGTTTGCTTTTCCCTGGTGATGGATACTTTTGTTCATTTGATAACGGGTCCCTATGGGACGTTGATGCCTCCAATGATCTTATGAACCATATGCTGCGGCTCTTCCAATTCATTTTTCCTATTCGCCTCTCTTTCTCGAATTTGGTTCTTAGCTCGGTCACTGAGGAACTCTCGAATGTGCCCTTCGCTGATCAGTCGGGCTACCTTCTCTCGAAGTTGTCTACAATCCTCGGTTCGATGACCGTGAGTACCATGGTATTTGCATACCAAATTGGGGTTACTATGTGAAGGATCTGACTGTATGGGTTTTAGCCACTTGATATCTCTGATCTTACCTATGGCCGATACGATGTTTGATGCATCGATACTGAAGTTGTACTCAGACAATCAGGGTGCCTCCATTGACCCCGTGTGCCCATTGAACTCAGTTTTGTTCATGAGTCCCCGAGAACTCTGGCCTCGATCCAATCTTTGATCGTTTCGAGGTATATTACACCTGGGGGCGTTATTTCGATCTTCGATGTAAGGTTGGTATCTTTCTTTATTTGATCTCGACCCCCTTTCCGCATTCCTTGATTCTTTAGCTAACAACCTGCTAGGATATACTGATCCCGAGGGGGCTCCCAATTGGTCGTCCTCGACCCTGATCTACGATTGATACATGTTGTGCATATCCGCCCAAGTTACGGCGGGATACTCGATCAAATTTTGCTTCAGCTGCTTTGAAGCTATTGAGCTTCGTTCATTCAATCCCTGAGTGAAGCCCTGCACTGCCCAGCCATCGGAGACTGGTGATAATTCCATTAGTTCCATTTGAAAGCGGGATACGAACTCCCTCAGCATCTCTTTCTCTCTTTGTTTAATTTTGAAGATATCGGACTTCCTTGTAGGGACCTTAATGGCACCAACATGTGCCTTCACAAAAGAGTCTGCCAACATGGCAAACGAATCTGTTGAGTTTGGGGGTAGGTTATGATACCACATCATGGCCCCCTTTGATAGAGTTTCTCCAAATTTCTTCAACAAGACGGACTCAATCTCGTCATCCTTTAAGTCATTCTCTTTTATACCAAAAGTATAAATGGTAATGTGCTCATTAGACTAGTGTCACGACCCAAAACCTATGGGTTGTGATGGCGCCGGACACCACTGTCAGGCAAGCCGACCCCTTAATCCGTTGGAACACTTTCCTGTTTAACATTTTAGAATCGAAGCCTCTTCTTGCATTTCCATTATTAAATAAATAAATTTCGTAATTTAAACACGGCAAGAAACCAACTTAATACAAAAAAAAGAAATACCAAGACATCCTAGAACCTGGTGACACAAGTCCATGAGCAATTTCTAAGAATTTATACAATTATACAACGCTTGTCCGAAAAACAAATTGGACAAAGGCAATAAATATAAAATGTAAGTACATAGAAGGGAGACTCCGGCAGCTATGGAATGCCTCTGGATGAATGCAGCTCGTATAAGTCCCCAAATCGATCACTGTACTATAAAGGTACCTGTGCAACAAAATGCACAGAAAGTGTAGTATGAGTACATATACGTATATGTACCCAGTGAGTATCCCGTCAAAACTCGAAGGAGTAGTGACGAGAGGTCGACTAGATACTCACTAAGGTCCAGCAATATAATATAAAAAGAGATATGGCTAAAGTAGTAGGCATGTGAAGCAGAAATCAACAAGTACATAAGCAAATAATGTAATCCAAGTAACAACTGAAAATGAACTGCAAGTGCCAAATCCTCCGTTTACACAATACCTGTCAATCCCACTATAAGTGACTCAGACTCAAGTGATAATACAATACCAGAACAAGACAACCGCCCGGAATAAGGGTGGTCATAAGGACTGAGGTCATAAGCTAACCCACGATCGCGAATCATACCTGCGACTCGCGTGCTGACTCAATAGTAATAAGCTGAACCAAGATCGCGCATCCAGTCTGCGACTCGTGTGCTGACTCAATAATGATAAGCTACCCACGATCGCGCATCATGCCTGCGAC